>JAYMFU010050007.1:0-13505 GCA_036784835.1 Phaeophila floridearum
CCCACCCCCACACACACACACACACACACACACACACCCCTTGTGCATGATCTGCGGAGTAAGTTGGCAGGTGGTGACTGTTGCAGGTTGTTGGCTGGTTCACGGAGCATTGCGACCCCTTACTGAAGGTCAGCATTGTGCCGCGAGGCTCCGCCGCCCTCGGCTTCGCACAGTACCTTCCGAACGAGAACCTTCTCCTCACGCTTGAGCAGCTTCAGGGCCGCATCCGAATGGCGCTCGGTGGCCGGGCTGCCGAGGAAATCTTCATCGGCAAGGTGAGACAGTGTTGTGCCCTGCTGTTGCGGTCTGTTGCTGGGTCACCGGCCAGGTTTCCGGCCAGCGAGCCAGACCCTGTCCTTGCTCTTGCGTGACGGTATGTCCGCAGTGTGTGCTTGTTGGTGTTACTCCCAGAGGGAAGGGATGGGCCTGTGGTACACTCTAGAAGGGCAGAGTGTCGCTGTGGCTTTCCGAAACACAGCAATGAAGTTCCATGTTGCAACATGGCAATAGCCGTGATGTTTCCGCTGTTGCGGTGTCGCTGGCTCTCAAGTGGTTGGGCAGCACATGCATGCGTCATCTTCTGGCGTCTGGATCGTCCTGTTGTAGTGAGGTTGATGCAGACAATGCACGGTGGACAGATCGTCGATATGTGAATCGCCGCTGCCTTTGGTAGACTGCACAAGCCAGGCACGCAGTGCGCGTAACCTCAAACTACATGCCATGATTGTGTTTTGCAAGCACCGGTGCCGCAGGATGTCGCACAGCACTCGCACAGCCCCAGTGACAGCCCTCTGGTGTGCAAGTTCCCCCGAAAGATCTGGCCTGGGGTCCATACGCCTCTGCTGGCGCAGCTCACCTGCACAGGTGAGGCATGGCTGGGCAGTGTTTGTGTGCTGCTTACTCGTGCGACAAGGTGTTCGGCGCACTGCAGGTGTCTACGGGCGCACAGAACGACCTCCAAAAAATCACGCAGATGGCGTATAGCACAGTTGCAGTCTACGGCATGAACAACAAGGTCGGCCTCGTCTCGTTCCCACCGAACAACAACCGGCTGGACAAACCTTACTCGGATGACACGGCGCGCATGATAGACGAGGAGGCCCGAGAGATCATTACCAAGTGCTACTCGGACACCTTGGACCTGCTGCGTGAGAAACGAGACGTCGTGGAGCTGCTGGCACAGGTGAGACGGTTGATCGGCATGGTTCATAATCGCATTGGTTTGCTGTCAGTAACAGTGGAGGAGGCAGAGAGAAAATGGAGAGAGAGAGAGAGAGATAGAGAGAGAGAGAGAGAGAGAGAGAGGCTGGCTGTGTGTGGGTGTGTGGGTGTGTGCGCGCGAGCGCGTTTGCGCCCGCGTGTGTGTGCGTGTGGGTGTGTGGGTGTGTGTGCAGGCGCATTCACATGCGTGTGTGTGATGGAGAGAGAGTTTGTGTCTGTGCCTGTGTATGACAATGTGCATGTGATCTATGGAACAGAGTGCTTGCAGTCTGCAGCTCGGATGGTATGGGTGCCTCTCAGCAAGACACCACAGCGTTGATCTGTGCGTGATTCATGCAATGAGTTGATGATGGGACCTGGATGCATCTATCGAGTGCCCAACAGCACGAACGAGCGGGGTGTGGGTGTCCGTACATCTCCACAGGTTTTGCACAAGTTGCACCATGCTGCCTAAGCAATGAACAGGCAGCACATTATTCGTTCCACAGACTTTTTAGGGTAACCGTTTATTCCGTCCTCCCATGCGCTCCCGGCGAATCCACGTACTTCAGCAGCATGTGGTGTTGTGCGGCCAACCTAGACCGGATTACGTGATCTATTCACTTCAGGCCTTTGAAGTAGTGCGTACTGCTTGCATGGTCACGCTGCCCTTCCCTGGAGCCCGGGTGCCCCGAACTCGGTTGCTCAGCGGCAGCAGACGCCGGCAGCTGTTGACTCAGGGCTACTGCTGTGTTTGCCGACTGAGAGTGTGTGTCGCGTTTGTGGCTGAGCATGTGTACGTGTTTGGTTTTGCTGGGATTTGAGTGGCAACACGTTAACTGGTTTGCGCAGGAATTGCTGGACAAGGAGGTTCTGGGCTTGAGTGACCTCGACAGAATCCTCGGCAAGCGGCCGTTCGTGAGCCAGGAGCTGCAGAACATTGACCAATTCCGGGGGGAGCTGCAGCAGGGCATGCGCAACCTCATCCCCAGTGGTGTCTGGGACTGGATCAACAGTTTCCGGAGCCCTGGTCCGAGGGTTGCTCTTGAGGGCGCGGGAGGATGGGGAGCAGGCAGCCAGGCCGCGGAGGACAACGACAAGAGCGATGATGCTGGCAACGATGACGACGACGACGACGACGACGATGTTTCTGGGGGCTTGTGGCCACGGTTTCCTTCGACGCAAGGGAGGTACCCTGTAGCCACATAGTCCTTGTTTCATGTACGAAAACGATGTAGTTGCTTGTTTTAGGGTGTGCAGCAGGAGATTGGGTGGTGCATGATGGAAGCCACTTTACCTGGCAGCGGAGAATAGCAAAGTTGCTGCCGCATGGAGGATGTTGGGACTATGGGGTCTATTTGACGATGCCCTCATCGTATTGAACGCATTTGCAAGTATCTCTGCAATGGATAAAGACCACGGGGGTAATGTCGAATTGGGGGGAGTTTGGAATGGACTTACGTTGCAACCACCAGCACATGTCATGTGCATGGTGGACCCGGCTGGTTCGCCACATTTGCGATGAGGCAGTCCTTTCTGATGCATTCCCCATTTGCGACGAGTAGTGCACCGTGGTGAATTGACTGCTGCCAAATCGTCTGTACCTGGGTAATTCGGGAGTTGCAAGTGTAACACAGAATCCTTCCTACATCCTTTCCTGTTATGGTTGCTGGTTCCCTTGCTTTCCGGTTCTAGGCCACCTTCTTGCTCCTGTTTCTGTTTTTGTATCACAGAATTGGACTGCAGTAGAGAGACCCAATCAATCTAGAATGACCGCACGTGGATTGCAATCATCAAGCAGCTTACGCGCACCAGGATGATCACACATACGTTGCAGTTGTCAAGTAGCTTACATACAGCTGTGCGGCTGGCATCCAATGCAACGGCTGCTGATGTGTGCGTCTATCTCGACTTTGAGACCACAATGTCTGCGAGGACACGTAAGTGTGGTTGACAATACCGGGCTGTGCACACTCCTTTTTCAAGTGCAGGTTCATGGATTCGACTGCGCAAAAGTGAAAGAAAGAAAGCACACAGCCAAAAGGCACGCAACAAGGCATTCGACTGCACAATAAGACAACGCGAGAGGATGATTGTGATAATGAGGCAATTAGATGGCAATCGAGTCAGCGACCGTGATTCGGTGGGGCGCTGCACATTTTTGAGCATCGGACGTCTCAAACGTCGTCTGCTTGAAGGTCGGTTCGGCGCCGGCTGCGCAGTGCCGATTCGAACCTGGAAACCCGAGCGACTGCACAGCACCAGCTGTCACATGTGTCGTAGCGAGAGTTCTTTGGGAGCGCGGCAGGCAACAAACTTATCGCGAAAGAGCTGTGCACACCCCGATCACAGCTACAACTGTGATATTTAATACAGGTGATTCGGGTGTGGATGACGGCCAGCACCCTTCCACAGGCTTTTTGTAATGTAAGCGCGCAAGTGCGCACGAACATACGTAAGTTTACGTGGCTTGCTGATCTTTGTTTCGAATGTTTTGCGCCCGTGTCGGATGTGAGGGGCGATGTGAGACTACTACGTAAGCTGACGTACAATCATCGACGAAACGGGCGAGCGACAGGGTGGACAGTTGCGCCCAGCACGGCGGCCGTCAGTTCGTGCGTAGGGTATGGCTCCACGTCCGAGCCGTCACCAGCGCCATGCTTGTGTTCTCGGCAGCCCCGCGCTTCCGGGGTCACACGCGCGCTCTCGGCAACCCAGTGCTCAACCGAACACAATCGTGTCTGGTCAAGGGATGTGTCATCAGCGATGACGGTGCAGCTGCAGCGACGAAGCAACAGTCCTTGTCGATGCTGTGTGTCGACACCCGACGCTTGCAGAGGAAGCACACAGCCCGAGGGCCCTGCTGAGCAACACCCGACGCTTGCAGAGGAAGCAAACGGCTCGAGCGCCCCGCTGAGCAACCCCCGTGGGTCAGAAAGGTTTCGAGCATTGCACAGAAAGGGACACAGGAACCCGCTAAGGCCTACAACCGGCAAGTGAAGAAGCAGCAAAGGCAACCGCTGAGTAACTCCGGTCGATCAGAAAGGTTTCGAGCATTGCACATGCATCCCTGTATGGCCGGACAATGTTTTAAGCAACTGATGTCGTAGCACGAGCGTGGTGACGGACAATTGTTTCAGCAATTGATGTCGTACCACGGGCGTGGTGACGGACAACTATCGATCGCAGGCTTGTGGCACACGGACCGCGCGTTTGCCGGCCAATCTGTCGTCTACACCACAGGAAACGCAGCAAGCGTAAGCGTATGCGACCCGTAGTGCGAGCGAGGCGAAACCCTTGATTCTGACCTAGCGCACCTGTAGCCACATCTTCAAGCGCCTCCGATTCACGTTCGCTCCATGACGCAGGGATTGATATCCAAACAGACGGGAGCATAACTAGTTGGGAGCAGCCGCAATGCACTATGATAGGGATTGCGTACGGTTTCTTCTGGAACTCACTTGTGATGGTCTGTGCACGCACACGCGACGGGCCAGACGATCATCAAACTCGACTGACAAAAACGGTCATCTTACGTAATTAGTTAAGCTGTCCATAGGCCGGTTACGCTGTAAGGACATCGTGTATGCAAAATGCAAAGGAACGCCGCCAGGCTTAGATCATGTACTCCAACATGCGAGCCTGCAGAGAGACAGGCGGATTTACATTGGGAACACCACTGGCAAACCAAGAGCAGCAGCGCACGAATCCGAGCCAAGGCACCAAACCCATCTACGCACACGCACGGCACCTTCTTGTAGCTTTCGGGTTGACTGTGGCAGTGGGGCTGTGGGTGCGCGCGCGTCCGTGCATGTGCGCTTACAAGCGCTCGCGCCTGTTATGTCTGCCTGTCTCTCTGTCTGACAATCGAGTGCTTCTCAAGACCCTCTGGATAATTTTGAGTAATCATGCTTTTGATTGCATCCTGACTTGTATTACCCTGAACTCGATCAATTTTTCAAGCTGCGAGCCGCAGAACGGTGCACGCACCGATGACCAGGTTTTCGCACACGGGAACGCGATGTGTACGCGAGTCACTGAACTGGCACGCGCTGATTGGGCTGTAACCACTGGCACTGCTTGCAATACGGTCAGTCCAATCGCGTGTTTGACCTTGGTGTTGCAGCGCATGTGTCGCGATGCTGTGTGCCCCGATGATGGCGACGCTTGGCGATGACGTTTCCCGGATGACGCATTCGCTGTGCACGACGCAGCGTGACGCACGTTTGACCCGTTGACAGGAGGACAAAATCCGGAATTTTTGATATTCCGTAGGACCAAATCCGGAATTTTGGGGGTTCTTCAGCCACTTCATGGAGACAACACGTTACGTCATAGTCTCTCGTAGGC
This sequence comes from Phaeophila floridearum, assembly GCA_036784835.1. Classification (NCBI taxonomy): domain Eukaryota; kingdom Viridiplantae; phylum Chlorophyta; class Ulvophyceae; order Ulvales; family Phaeophilaceae; genus Phaeophila; species Phaeophila floridearum. The sequence goes on from JAYMFU010050007.1 coordinate 5,551, forward strand.
TCATGCTTGGCACGGCGAATTACCTACCCAGCAGGGCACTGTTGATCACGTTGCACCCTGTGTCGGTCCACTACACCCCTGCGCTGCGGTGTCCGGGTATCTTTCGCATGACAACGAAACTTCGGGGCGCCAAATTCCTTGCAAGCGACGTTTGGCCGGCACGATGTTTGTCCAGCCATGTGGACGCTTGGCAGCTCCGCCGCCGAGTCCGGCTCAAATACGTGCGTCGTCCATCAGACCCCAACCATCCGCTGTGTCCGAGGAGCTGAGAGCAAAGCGTCGGTGGGGAAAGCACAACTCCGAGCGCGCGGGCGGCCGCGATGAGGCCATGTGCGTTGCTGTTCGCATGGCTAGCAGCCGCGGCCCTGACGACGACGGCTTCAGGGAAGCTGACCGTCGCCAGAGCGATGGCTCGCCATGGCTCCAGAGCAACGGCTCGCGGCGTGAAGGGCAGGAGTCTGAGCCCCATGCGATACGCTGGCATCCAATGTATGACCCCACCCCTGGTGCCGTTGCCAACTCGTGTGCTGGTCGCATGAACATGCAAGCACAGCGGTAGGCGTCTCTGAAACGCCCCAGAGCGTGGCCTGGAGCGCGGTTGCTGTGCAGCTGCAGCGGCCTGCGTTGTCGTGCCCACCCCGCTCTTTTTACTGCTGGCGCGTCATGGCGTTGGGCGGTTGAGTGCACGCTAACCATCTGTCAACAGAATCACGCGCGTCTTGGAACTCGCTTCATGACCACGTGCTGCACGGTTCACTCGCGAGTGTTCAGGCAGGCTTCCCATGCCGGAGCAATGCACCAGCGCACGCGTTGTATTGCACGCTGCCCGCTGCACGGGAGGGACGCCAGCAAACTATGCTGTGAGTCAAAAGCTTGACGAACGCTCTATCGATACCAGGCGCGTCGTGCACGCAGTCTGTCATACCGCTATTCTCGTGCACTTTTTCCCGAACAATCTGTCACAAAACCTTTTCCTGTGCACTCTTTCAATTCCCCATGCAAGACTTTCACACATGACACCACTTGTGTGATTTGCGCCTGTCTCTTTTCCTAGATCTCTGGTGCATGCCAGTACCTTGCTGGGTTCAGCTAATGGAAGATCGCTCTTGAGGGACATGATGTGGCCGGGCTGATTTGTCCCTTGCGTCTGCAGTTCAGAACGACACTGTCCGCGACTGGGTTGAAGCGAACGTGCAGCCTCTTCCATATGCATACGAGACACCGTTGTTACACCGTTGGAGCACACTGTGGAGCGAATCCGCCAGCCGCACAGTTGGCCCTGAAGATATCGTCTTGATGTCACAAGCTAGCCCTGAACGGTGTGAAGTCTTTCCTGAATGTACCGGCAGCCCAGTGCAAGACCGTGATGTTTGGCTGATCTGAACATATGAGCATGGATGGCTGCAGGTGGTTGGTGAGATCTTGTGAGATCCTTGATTTAAGGCAGGAACCAACCTATGGGTGCAACGAATGCCTATCACATGCCAGCTGCTCGCCTGAGCGCATGCTTTTGCACAGTTGTATGTCCACATTGGCGCCAACTTGCATGAAGTCACCACGCAGCACTGGCTGGAAATTGCTGAGTAATCTTGTCGAGTTTGCCCCATGATCGAACAAGCTGTTCAAATCATCAGTACGTCTTGTTGGATGACAGAGCAATCCAAGATGGTCCTGGACCTCAGCTTTCAGAATCACTGGTCAGAGTAAACATGGCAAAAGTCAAAAGTCAGCGTTTTGTTTGTTCCATTTGGGCAGTAATGATCTGCTAGATACTCAAAAGCTGTGTTATGTGCACATTGAAAAGCTTGGGCCGGCGGTCGCAGAGGCAGCACATTATCAGTCTCCGGAGGAGTATCATGGCAGCTTGTGGCAATCACGCTGTGGTGCACATGTTGCATGTCATGCATTTTCACAGCACTGGTAACGCTGACCGAGCCCTGCGCTGCTTTGTGTTGACTGTCCTTCTGGTTTCCCGTTGAAAGAACTGAGCTCTGGGCACCCTCAGCTTATGATGCTCGTCCATCGTGCCCATAAACATTACCTCCCAGAGCAAGCCGGTATTGCCAGCACTTATTTCCCAAGCCATTCACGCATGTTCTTATGTTGTCACTAAGTTCTTGTATGCTTGTGGTGTCACTAAGTTCTTACTCACATGGCGCAGGCTGCCATTCATCCGGCGAGCACTCATGCTCTGGAATGGGCCAGCGTCCATTGCTGTCTACATCCCCTTTCCTCACACAGACCCAAGCGCGGATGAGTGCCGTGTGAGGGTTGTTGATTACATGGTCAGCACGCTCAACCTCCTTCAAAAGAGGCACAATCGCAGTCCGTCCCCATTTGCCCTCACATTGCTATATAGCAACGTGGTATCCACGGTGGTGCATTGCAACCTCACAGAGGCCTCAGATGGCTTGGAAGCTGGTTGGCGAAACCAAGCCCTTTGGCAGGAGCAGGTGCAGGACCAACCATACAAAGATATTTATGATGGAGAATACCCGGTAGGAACAATTCGCCAGCTGGCATTTCAACTGGTGTGCTCCTTAAGGTTACCTTCTCCTTGCTATAGCAGGCTTGCTATGCTTGCATGCCTGACTCGGTATGTGGACTAGTGTGACAAAGTGTGTGTAGACAAACTTTCATTTGTGCGAGAACAATGAAAGTGATTGTAAGCTCCCGTCCCCAGGCCAAAAGGGATGTGTGTTGCCAATCAATCGAAAACATGCGAACACAGCACAGCATGGGTGCCCTGTACTGTTGTGCGGATTATCTCCATACACCAGGTCACATCGTATGTGTTTGATACATGTGGCACCTGATTGTACCACATGAGCGATGCAAAGGCCATAGATCGATCTATGATATCGTGCTGTGACAAGACCAGCGGGTGCAGGTTCCGGACCACAAGTTCACATTCTTACTCGACGCTGACTTTGTGATGCCATTCAACTTTGCTGCCAAAATCACACGTGCTCGAACGGGCAAGCTGTTCCAAGAGTCCAAGGAAGCGTGGTACAGTCGTGGACAGCGAGCTGCAGTGGTCATCCCGGCTTTTGAGCACATACCAGAGGGCTCAGCTCCAGAGGGGCAATGTGCCTCTGGCCTGGATACCATCGATAATGGTAGCGAGTGCTGGATGTACAGTGGCTACAAGGTTCCACTCACCAAGCAGTATCTCACCAGAGCAGTTAAGGCAAGGACGGTGTTCCCGTTCTATGAGGAGCAGCTGCCTAACCACCCGTACGTGCGCTTCCATCCCTCGTCCACTAAACACAGGCACACGGTCTTAAAGCACTGTCAAGTAACAATACACAGTACAGGCTGGTGTGTTCGCTAGCACGCCATGGTCACACATGGTACGAGTACTTTGCTGTCAGTTCCCACTCTGATGGCGATGCCGGCACACAGGCAAAATGATGTAGCTAAATATCAATCAATTGACCGTGTTCATGCCAAGTGATCATCCGGTGGTTGCGAATTATGTTTTGTTATCTGCATTGTACTCGACGATAGAATGCTCGCTGCGCATCGGTTTGATTGCACTTTAAGTCCATGTTTTCAAACTCCATAACACCTCTAAACGATGCAATTGTTCCCATGAAATTGTTTGAGCACCTGGTTGAGGAGCATGCTGCAGTATCCCACACAATGTGATGATGCCATACTGCAAACCAGCTCGGTTCAAGCTGGTGTTTCATGTGCAGTTCCCAGAGGGTCATGGGTGCTACTCACCACGCAAAGCACTCAACAAAGGAAAGTTGTATGGGTTTGAGTACCAACACCCATGTGAGCCGTACGTGGTGGCGTTGAAGGCATCTATGCCTCCGTTCGATGAGCGGTGGCGAGGGCGTGACATGAACAAAGTTAACTACATTGCTCACATGGCAGCCTGGGGAACCAAGTTCACTGTGGAGCCCAAGTATTTCATCATACATCTGCCCCACAACCGAGCCGTGCCTGTCATCCATGCGCCGGACCTGCCGGCTTCTATGGACTGGTATCCAAATCTTGCAAAGGAGGTGTGGCATACTTCTGGTTTGCAACATTCACCAGCTTTGTAGTTTTCACGATGCTACTGCCCATCCTCATCGCAATGATTTTGACACTTTGTCAACCTTGCTCTCTTGCTCTTGTGGCGGATGCCGCTACACTGCATTGCCAGGCTTCATGAAGCTTCATGGGCAAGAAGTGTTGAGTTGCGACGTTGTGGGCACCGCGTGATTGTGTGTGCAGATTCCCTTTGTGCTTACGCGCGTGTTCTTCGGAGACATCAGCCATCAGCGAGAGAGCGTGAAACGGTTTACCCCCTGGGTCCCTCTGAATGCCCCTAAACCCTTGACATACCACGAAGCGCGGAAGGTGCAAATAATGATGGTGCGAGATCGTGTACGCCGGCGTCGCCCATACAAGGTTTCGCCCTGGAACTCGGGCCTGCCCTTTTGCATCTGTGCATCAGACGTAGGTGGCCAAACCAGTCAGCTGCACCAGACAGCACTGCGTACAATGCAGTTTGACCAGAGAATCGGATGCCATCAGGTCTATGCCAATGTGACCAGCACAGGTCCTCCAGAAGCGAATGCATCTATAAGTTCTTCATCGGATAGCCAGAATGGAACGCTTGTCACAGGTGTGGACACTTTGCTAGCGCTGTACAGCACAGTTTCTGCACGTTGTGATGCCCGCTTACTTGCTCCTGAGCATCTCACCACCTGCCCCTGCCCAACAGGCTGTGGTTGAGTCGTTTGCCCCAAGAGCCAGCTGTCTTGCAGGCAAGCAACCCGCTGGTGGGCCTGCAGCTAATCTGGATGGAACCACGACTATAGTTAAAAGTGCTCAGATGGGGATTGAAGTGAGCTCTCTGAAGATGATGGGTGCAAGCGTCGTGGTGGCATGGGTGACGCTGCCTGCTCTCTTTGTTTGTATCTTGTGGTCCTCAGCCTGCAACGCTGCAAGCCGACAGCAGTTTGTATCAGAAGTGTGAGCCTTAAGTGAAGCTGTAGGCAAGTGTGCCGACTTGGAAGCGATGCTGCTGGGCTGGGTAGCACAGCACGTACTGCACTTGACGCCTGCGTCACCAGCAGCCAGCTTGGTAGCACAGGGGTGCAATGCGTGAATTTGCTCCGTGCCTTCAGCTGTGAAAGGTTTCGAGGCCTTACTCACCCGCTATCTACTATTGCAGCCCTGCTTTCACTGCCCGCGGCATGCAAAGGAAGCAAAGATTTGCTCAGCTACCTTTGCAAGCGGCTCAAAAGGTGCAGTTGCAAGGCATTTATTCTAGCTCATTTCAGACAGTTCACAGTTTTCCCTGTGTTTCCGGTGTTGTCCCATTTTCCCCACTAGTTAGGTTTTAGCATATGTTCATTGGGGCGCGCTACAACCAGTCCACAGATTGATGTGTTGATACCAGTATGGATTTACGTTTTTGTTGATAGTATGAGCCTCCTACATTGGTGTCTGTTGTTGTTGACGTTCTTTTTCTCTGTGCATAGCCCGTTCGAAGATATGCTGTGGTTGTGCGATGCAAATGTAAGTGTGTAGATTGTGTTCATCATGCGCACGAAGCCAACTTTCTAATCAACATTCGACACTGTGTTTGGCGTTTCACCTGCTTTCCGGTTTCCCTCCTAGGCTGCGCACTATCGGACAAGGCTAGAGCTAGCCCACCACCAGTATCTCGATAATCTGTGCCCAACAGACACCGCCGCGCCAACGTTGCAACGTTGGCACTCTTGGGGTTGAGCTGTGTCGTCGTCAGGCAGCCGTACAGCTTTCAGGTCTCAACCCCATGAGCGCATGATGACCGTACCATCGCTGCTGTCCCCATTCTGGTGAGTTACATGCGCTACACACAAACGGAAGTGCCTTGCTTCATATGGCCTTGAGGCTCAGGTCCACACACAGACCTTGCACTTCATACTGCACTTGCCCGATAACCAAGCTGCGCCATCCTTTCTTCCTCGGATGCATGGATTGCAAGAAGTGCGTGGCAGTCATGTGAGGCAACCAAGAGCTCCCCAGTCAACGTGAGTCCCAGACGATGACACACCAAACAGCCGCAATCACATGTGCAGGTCGCCACCACGAGCGAGAAGGACAACGGGGTGCATGATGCATTCGCACCTCCACTTGGGCAGTAGGTACCTAGGACCGCAGCAGCGTGTCGTTGAACTAGGGTCGACAGCTGCACCTGGCACCCGACCCGATGGACACACTGCTGCCTCCCACTGCTGGTGTTGGGATCAACACCGGTGTTGCGTCGACCCACCGGTTTGTGGGTCGTGCATGTTGTGCATGGCGGTTGGCCGTGTGAATCATGGCCTGTGGATGCTGTGGTTTGCGTATCAGGTGCAGAGCAGCATGGGGCGGCTGTGACAGCCATGGTGGTAGACATCCGAGACAGTTGCGAATGAACAAGAGCTCAGGCGCTGCAGCGCTGCCCTGTACCAAACCTGAAGCGGGGCCTGAAGGCCCGACAATCGTAGCTGTTCAAAAGCGTGACGTGACTGCAGCTCCGGTAGCCTATCGATACGAACGTTGAACACCTGCTCGACTTGCATTTGAAACCCTGCGCCCGTATTCAGATTTCCCAGGAACGCGCAGCACTGAACACCATCCGCGTGCAACCTGACCGGATACGTCTACTCCGGGCTCCGGATCCGTGTTCTGAACACCTCCGGTAGCCACCTGCAGAGAACGCGACCGCCGGTTGCCACCGCCATCGCTGATGCCCGTCGCGCGCGTCTGCTTTGAAGTCCACGGGAAAGTTCAGGGCGTGTTCTTCCGCAAGTTCACCGAGCGGCAGGCGAAGGAACTCAAGCTCTCGGGCCACTGCGCCAACTCGCCCCACGGCACCGTCGTCGGGGAGCTGCAAGGTCTGGCGGTGCGAGCCGCCTTCCACCTCACCTTCCACCTCGCCTTCCACCTCGTCCAGCCGCATCACGAGCGCGGCTCCGCCGGCTGACACCTCTCTTGCCGAGCCCTTGCCGTCAAGGTTTGCAGGCCAGCGTTGCAGCCGTCCGGTTTGAGTGGCCGCCCGGACGTTGTAGCCGGGCTGCACGGCGCCCGCGTCCGCACCTGCCCGGAGCTGTCAGCGTCCGGTTGCATCCGAGCAGCAGCAATTCACGAATGGAACCGTTGCTGCTCGAGTACGAACGTGTTGGTTGAATGTCCTGGTCTGACGGGTTTACAGGAGCGAGCGCCAGCCGCGCGCTGTTCCCCGGTCGGCCTGACGCCGCCTCGCTCCGTCTCAAAAGCGTCGCGTCCGGTGCTGTTGCTATGTGCTGCTGCTGTTCAACTCAGTATCACAGTAGCGCGCTCAAATCCAGCTGTTGCTGTGCACGTTGCCCTGGATGCCTGCTGATGGCCGCTGAACGCCGGGTACCGTCTGCCATGCATGCCCCAGGCCCCCATGGGCGCCCCCGTCCTGCGTTGCCGCTTGCTTGCCTGAACCCAACGAGTATCCTTCCTGCCGCTGCTCCCCACTGGGCGCTTGTTGAAGCACCTGTCCAACGCTCTGTCTGTTTCAACGCTCGACAGCCTCACTTCACAGCTACCAGCAAGCAATCACTGTGACCTGTAAGCCACATCGTAGCTGCCGTCGCTTCAGTCCATGAATCGCACGCACAGCACTCTTTCCCCTTCAGCATGCAGGGCCCGGGAGCCGTTTGCACCCGCTCCCAACCGGTACGGCCCCTCAAACCCGGTGTGTTTGTCCCCTGTGCAGGATGCGGTTGACGCCATGCAGACCTGGCTCCGCACCAAGGGCAGCCCCGCCTCCCGCATCGACCGTGCAACCTTCACGGAACTGGAGTGGCTGGAGCAACCGACGTACACAGACTTCACAGTCGAGCAGTACAAGACAGTCTTGGAGAAGTCCAAGCTGCCCAGCTCGGACGCGTGAAGTACGAGCTTGCAGTAGCAAAGGCGCTGATGATGGCGTTCCTGGTGGCGTCGAACCG
>JAYMFU010050118.1:0-13505 GCA_036784835.1 Phaeophila floridearum
CAGTCTGCTATGTCCCACAGATGCTGCCTCTTGACATCTGCTGCACTGTTTGACTTTGTTGTGAGCCCATTTAAAGCTCACACAATGCACAGAATGCCTGAGCCTGGTATCTTTGCATGTATTAAACTAAGGAACGTAGGAAGTGATGGCTGGTGTGTTTGCTAGTGACTATCTGATATTCCGCTATCCCACAGGGCCACCCATCAAGGCTCAAGGCAGCAGCATCTGGCCTCCTAATGTGTCCACAAGCAAATTACTCTGCGACTTATGATGCCCAGCAGTGGAGCTTCACGCTTGCCATCAGCATCCTACCTGTTGCCCGGTTGCCAACAGGCATTGTTGACCTGTGCACAGCCGGTGGGTCGACATACCGCAAATATGCGCCGTCTGATGCATTGGAGATTGCCTGTGCGCTCATAGTGCAGCCATCTGTAAACTCCAGTCGTGGAGCCGTTGAGGATGATGTGCTTGTGTTGCCTCTGGCATCGCGCACACTGCAACTGACGTTCTCGTACAGCAAAGACAAGGACCAGCTGCCAACAAGGCGGCAGGGAATCCCTATGTGGCTGATTGTTGTCGCGTGTGTGGTTGCAGCTGCCTTGCTTGGATTCATTGTCATTGCTGTGGGCGTCCTCTCTGTCACTCGTCGCAAGCGGCTGCAAGCACAGGCTGATGCTGGAGGCTATCTCCATTCAATGGAGGTGGGTAATGCTTCATCCTCCAATACTGAGGATTACAACAAACAGGTGCCTTCAAGCGGAAGTGATGAAGTTAGTGTGACAGATTCGGATGCTGCACCTTCAATGGAGTCTGGGAGCAGAGAAAGCTCAGATGACACCAGTGGTGACAACACAGCGTCATCATTCAGTAGTCAAGGTCATGGTAGCAGTGACGAAGCTGACAGTGACAGTGAAGATAGGTGGACAGGGTCAACAGAGCAACAAAGCGAAGCAGATAGCTAGTCGTCCAAGGAGAATCGAGACGGCTACGATGATTACGGACATGTCAACCTCGGCTGGTTGCTTTCATGCGTCCCTTCCACGTTGTGTTGCTGCTGGTCAAGCTCGCGAAATTGCAAGTTATCAGTCCAGTCCACACGTTCCAGGGCTCAATCTAGTTTTCATGGGGTGCTGTTTGTGTGTCTAGTACTAACAGTTGTAATCAAAAGCTCCCCGTAGGTTCTACTACTAGGAAGTATTGTATGCAAGTGACACGTGTGCTGCAAGCTGTGCCGAATTAGCACTGCATGGTGCTGCAGGAAACCATCTTATCTGTTGATACTTGGTAAACTACGTTTTGGGACGTTGTCATGCAAAAACAAAGTCATATGACGATGATGGGTGGACGTATCAAGCACAAATCACGTGTATCTACAGCAATTCCGTAGTGCCTGTGCCTTGGACAAGCGTCAACAGCAAGCCGAGAGTCGGCGTCATGCACACCGTAAGTGCATGAGCCCGCTGAGCAGCTGCGTACATAAAAGCGCGAGAAACTGAGGTTGGCCGAGGAGTGACACAGGCAATCAGCAGAAAGCAAAACAGAACAGCACAGAATACCGGAGCAAGGCAGATCCGTACATCCACATGCATGACAAATTGTATCACTAAGATTTTACAAATGCGAAAGTACGCAGCCGAAAAACTGGCAGTCAACACTGCAAACGCAACCAAAACTTTACGACCAAAATTGACTATTACCCAGTGAACATTGTCTACAGCTATGAAGCTCAAAACAAATGTTTATCTATTCTACCGAACTATATTTTATCTATCATCGTTATCATTTATCAGGGGCTGTGTTGCTCATCAAATATGCAAAAACACCCACTGCATTAGCCTGTTGATTATTGTTGAGGCATGCCTCGTATGGACAATGTAGTACATTCTAGCGACAGAACCCACTAGCAGCTGGAGCAAATGTAGCGCTGCAGCAAGGTTGTTGGTGAGAGCATCCAGCCCGAAACAAACCACTCCTCGACATAGAACGCACATCAGATGTTTGCACTCTTGTACACAAACCAACCTTCACCGCTGGCATCTTCCTCACATCATTGGTGGTCTCCGGTGCAGGTTAGTGTAGATCTCTCCTACATCAGATGATAGCATGACCCTGCCATCTCAAGCTTACTTTCCTTTGTTACCATACAGCCCCGTCCAAAAGACTTCACCGTCTGTACATTTAAAGTAGCCAAGACCAATGTAGTCGCTGTCGCTGATCATGTTCTTGTAGTGTCCAGAGCTTGTCTTCCACTGGTTGTCAACCACGTAGACTGCAGATTCAGCCTCATCCTTATAATTGTATGCAACGTTCTCTCGACATGCCGCGAAGGAAGCATCTGCGCAGTTCCCTTTGAAGTTATCATGACTCATTTTGTTCCTGCACATTTCACGAGTCGTTAACATATTTTGCAACCTTCGTGAGCTTCGTTCTGGCTCAAGCACATCCTTTGCAACAGCATGCAGCCCATAGGGTACAGATACTTATGTGCGCACCAGCTCGCTTGCTCACAAATCAGCTGTGACACTGGTTCGGGCATCCCTTGCAATCCGACAGGGTTCAACTATGGCTACACTGATGTATGTTTGTGGGAGCGCTGATGCAGGAATATACTTCCATTGAAATGCATGGAACAGATTCCTACAGCCGCCACACACCGCAATGCTTTAACAGGGTGAGTACTAGAGAATTCCAATGATCTATAGACTGCTGGCAGGCATGCTTGCTGAGGATGGTGCATGCGGTTCAAGCTAAGACTGAGCTCCACATGGCATACGCTCCACTATGCCATACACACATGCAATCATCACCATCTGAGGTACTCGGACATGAGTGATGTAATCATGCAGCTTGCAAATGCCAGGGCACGTTGGAGTGCTGGAGCTGACGTGCAACTTATGCGTGGGGCATGATTAAAAAGGCCTTTGTAGCAAAACTGTTAAGCTGCATTACCAGTTATGCATGTCATCACATCCTAAAATGAAAACTACTAGAACAAACACACAGAACAGCCACAGGCAGTGGACGTGATCGCAAATGGAAGTGAACGTACTTGTTACACATTTTCTCAGACCAATCCATAGCTGCGGCCACAGCAGCAGAGTCACACTCAAGCGCGCTCTTCCCAGCACTGGCCCTGCATCGCAACACATGGTGTACGTGATATCCTGCTAAGCAGAGCCACAATTGCACAGCAGAATTGAGCGTAAACTGTATCGGATGCACTCAGCTCAAGATCCAGTGAACAGCTCACAATCCATTGAACACATCAGACAGTGTAAACCCCCTATCCATTTGCAGTCAGCATGGCCTGACGTTGGGATTTGACAAACACGCACTCGGAACAAAAGTTTGAGTGCACTCTCTTAGGGTTGGGGCATGTAAATGCATACGCACACATGCAGGCACCGTCTCAGCATGTTGCACACCTCAGTTTGTTCGTTGCTTCAAAGGCGATAGTGACAATTTCATCACCGCAGCCGCCTCCGGAGGATCCCGTCTTAGGACCCTCGCTTTCCTCCTCTGGCTCCTCGCCGCCCTGCGGCATCCCTCTCTCTGCAGACGGCTCCGGGTCTGCGCCTTGCATGTCTTTCTTCTCTGATGTCTGGGTGGGCTCAGTGGACTCCGGCTCGTCTTCAGGGTTCATCACAGGCCCTGGTTCATCGTCTGGCATCATCGGGGTAGGATCTGACCCGCTCCCAGGTGACTTGTCCCCTCCTGCCGGGCCTGGCTGGTTCCCATCAGCTGCAACGCCGCCCTTGTTCGACTTCCAGCGCTTGTGAAACTTCCCACGTTGGCTGTTACACGCCTTCCTCTTCCAAACGCATCTTCCCCGCTTGCACTTCTTCTTCCAGCAGCGTTTACGGCTCCAACGAGCGTCTGCCTCGGCTGCAACACCATACAGCGCGTCCTCCCAGGCATCTGGCACATGCCAAGACGCATCCGGTGCGCGAGCACCATAGCCACCCACGCCGCGATTTGCTCTGCACCGTTCCTTCAAGACAAAAGCGGAACAAGCTGCCGCGAGGCATCAAATTGCAGTGGGAGCGCACTGACGGAGCCCAGGAACACCACAAGGAAGAGCACGAGCGCCCAGAAGATCGAAGTGAATCGCATCTCGACCGTTGTCGCAGCGACAAGGAGTGAAGGTCGGTGCACAAGCGAAAGCCGGAATCAAGTGCGAACCAAGTGCTGATGAAGCCTGCCAGTCCGAGACAGACATCGGCCCCTTATATACCACAAGCTCATTACCCCCGGAGGCGGCCGTTTGTTCTGTTCCAGACGCACCATGCTGACGCGTCGTGACGGGTACACTTCGGCCGCGCCCAAACCCATGACGCGTGAGTCATGGCGGTTAATTCACATTCGTGCGCAGCTGTGCGTCATGGCCCCCTAAATCCGACCTTCAGCGTGAACGGCGGCTCTCAGCTTACCTATCGTGATTAAGGCATTTACCTACTGGGATTAAGGCATGAATGAACGCCAGCCCCACTGTTCCTACTGTCCGCTTGTCAAAGCAGCACACGCCTGAGCGCCAAGTGCTTCCAACAGGCGGGGCTTGATTGCACAACCCAGGTTGCAGATATTGGTCTCAAACGTGAGCAGCCTGGCTGGCGTGTTTCTTGAGTTACCCACTCGGGGAGTTCGGTTGAGAGTCACTCACAGGGGTACCACAAAACGTCATGCATGGGCTCGCCTAACGTTGGGCTAACCTCGTTGGCACCGGTATGGCACGCTTAAACACGAGCAAGGCGCTAAGTAAATATGATTGCAAGCATGCGACAATCGCTGCATGCATTTTTGTCGAGCACAGCAAGAGGACAGCTGTGACTGTGTCGCATTTGAGTGCCATGGGCAAGAGGGTTGGCGGCTAGCAAGGGCTAGGTTTCCTTCCAGAATTCAGAGGCGGGCGGCTCGTACGCAGCCAGAACGTCAGCCAACAGGCCATCTAGCGAAAGGCAAGCCGCGATGACATTTCGCGGAGATGCACACGTGAGGATCTCCGAGATTCCGCAGATTAGTCAAGTTTCCGTCAGCTGCCGTCCAACCGCCCCAGGTCGTACCCTTCCAGCACCTAACTGAAGTCACACTGATGCACAAAGTACCTTTGTACAGAAACATTTTTAACATGTTGGGGATTGTTTGTTCAGCGTCTTTGCTGATTTTGGTTGGTGGATTTGTGCGTGGTCCTGGTGTGTCGGGATCAGTGAAACGCGCCGATTGCGGTGTCGCCCTTGCAGAGTACGAACGTTTCTGTGACACACGGTCACCCCCACGCTCTCGTGCGATGGCAGGGTTCTGCGGCCCTGTGATTTGCTGCGACCAGTTTTAAGTACTGTGGTGGGGTCCCAAACCTGCTATTGAGAACGCGGGGTCCAAGCAAATCTCGCATCCATGCGATTGTCCAGGTCGAAAATCCTTTGTTCAATGCGGGGAATCCTTTCGGCGCGCCATCAAGTTTACGAGCAGTACAATGTGCTTGTCTTGTCGAATGAGCTGGGGCTGACGGCTAGACCCGAACATATGACGCGAGACGTTGCGCGCGTGACTGGTACCGACATGTCGGCACGTGCATCGGATCAGGATCGGACGGCACGGTTGTGCTGCATTGCACGGTTCTGCTTAAGTGCATTTCACCGCGTGAAGACGAGGATCACACGGCGCAGCTGGAGGCCTGAGCGAGCGACCCTAGTCCAGTCAACCTGTAGTCTTGCTCTTGCTTTTGTCTATTGCTGTAGTCTCCCTGCGGGGCGTACGTAACCTCGCTGTTGGCGGTTGCTGTTTAGTATGGGTTAGTGTAGTGTAGTGTCGATACGTGTGTGTCACCGTTCGTCGTTACCGCAACCCCGTGCTCTTCATGCCGAGCGGCTGCAGGCTTGGCCGCCCACTTTTGCGTTGCCTCACCGGTGCTGTGCGCGTTGATGCTCGTGTACGTAGCCCGAGCGCACGCGGAAGGAATGCTTGCGGTGCAACACGCTCCACGTTGTGCTGTACGTCGTCCAAATCCCACTGGTAGCCACGATTTCCGTCCAGTTTGGCGTGCAGCGCGGAACCTGTACGGCATGGAACGACACGCGGAAAGAACCGCATTGCATAGTTGAGGTCTGTGGTACAACTACGAAAATTGTAGGCGGCGTTCGCCGGGTGGGTTCAGTCCGGTCTCCAGGGCGGTGTCCTGTCATTGTGGCTACAGGGGCCCCGGAGCCCAGCTGCTGAGGGCCTCGTGGGGGTAGCGCTGTCAAGGATCCGGAGCACAGCCACGAGCCAGCGCCCCCCATGAGGCCACGGATGTCTACAAACGCGTATCAAGTTTCAGAGTTCTGCTCGCGTTGTCAGCGACAGGACCGGCCAAGGTTGGCCTAGTGCAAGAGCGCAAACTCGATCGTTTGGGCGGAAAACTGCAGCGCAAGCTTCCGGACAACAGCAAACTGAGATAAGACGAACATTAACTTTCCTTTGGCGGCGACGGGCGTTCTGCTGCGCTGGTTAGGCCTCGGGCAGATTTCCGAGGGTATCTCGGAGATAGGTGCCCACGTGGCGCTTCTCAACAAGCCTGTCGCCGTGAGATTGTACCTGGAAACGTATTGTGTTCAGCCTTGCAAGCGTCGCGGCTACTTCTGCACGAGGCTAGCAGAACGATTGAGTTCGCTGGGCAGCAGCTGTTTTCGCTGCGTTTTGGCCCACTGGATGGCTACAAGTGCGATTGGACGACGTAGCGCGCTGCGTTAGGTCGGCTTGTATTGCTCTCGTATGACTGGTGTCTCAATAAGTAAGGGGCCGCCCTGAAGGGGTGTTCACATAGGTGAACACCTATGTGCGAAATTGGTTGCACACGACAAATCGTGTAACAGCACGAGCGACACAACTACTTTACAAACACCGTGAAAACGCTGTGCGTCACAATTATTATTGATAGTATTAATAATAACAATAATACGAACTGCAAGCGACAGTGACGGAGACGAAACCCGACGGACGGAAGTCGCTCGGCACGACAGCGGGGGAAAAGACCAGGTGCCATACGAGGAATCAAACCTGCTACCCAGCCCGACGCGTACATGGCGCTGCTGAGAATGCCGAAATCAGCAGGGTTCGTGCGAAACGTTGCTTGGAAACTTCGCTTGGAACGGGGCGTCCGATACGCCGTGCCACAAGGTCCCGCTGGCCTCCGCCGGGGCTTCGTTACGTACGGTTTATTAATCGCGAATCTTTGGTATCAGCGCCGGAGGAACAATTACAACAGTTTCTACTAGTAAGCCCAAGTTCTGACAGTAAGCCTAACAAAATCGCTTGGTCGCATGGGGGTTCGCCTAACGAGATGTATCGACCACAATGCATTTCAATGCACTGTGAATGCGTCAAAGGATCCGCGTGTGCACGCGGGCACTTGGCCTCGGAAGGGCAGGCGAGGCGGCCCGTAGCGCATGTGCGTGCGCATGTGCTTATTTAAAGCTGAGATGTACTGTTCGGGTGGGTGTCCGCTCGTTGTGAGCGTGTTCACGGTCCATTCCGGCAAGCACGACTCCGCAGCATCGGGGCCGCGGAGATCAGCGTGCGGACGGTGCGCGCCAGCTCCTTCTCTCGCGGTGTGTTGTGGTTCGTCAGCGGGTAAGCATTGGTGCGGCCAAATGGCTGCACGAGGCTTTGATTGGAGAGCTGACCTTCTCTATCGGTGCTTCATGCGTCCGCGCCTGCGTCTGCTTGCCGGTTGCGCGTCTGCTTCCTTACCGCGTTGTGACGGCATGATCGCGTCAGCGATCGTTGTGTCCACTGTCGGGGGGTCTGCTTGAGCGTCTTGTTTGGCGTCAGGGTCCTCCGGGCCTGCGGGCGTGCTGTTGTGCGCACGCGGTTGTCCGACACCAGAAAGATACGTTCTCGAATAATCTACATGAGCTTCCATATGGCTGTAAGTTTCATGTTGTCGTCCGCTAACCCATGTCGTCTGCTGATACGTTTACTCGCTTCGGAACCTCAGACAAAGCTGGTTTCTCACATTAGCAATCCGTCTTGCGCTCCTGGCTATTTGTTGCCGTCAGCACCTGTGCGCATCAACGCTTGAATTCAAATCCGGCGGCGTTCACGTAACCTGTTTCGTTCTGCCAGGAATTGGAGCCATGGATCGCGACACGCTGTCGATGCGGCAGCTTAGAGCTAGCATTGCATTTCTGCTTTGCTGCCTGTTTGCAGCTCGCGCACTGGACGTCGACTTCCGCAAGGATTTGGCCACAGGTGCCAACACGTTTACCTCGGGCTGCACCTGTATTGTTCCGTGCAATTTTTGCCATGTGATGATGTATGTGAGAGATAAGCGTGCTGCTCTCGCGGCACATGCAGCAGTTGGCGTGTCTTTCTACGCTCTCCAGCTGCCGTGATTTGACTGGATCAGGTGGTAGTCGTGAGGGGCTTCCTGTTGCCGCCCGTGCTGTTGATCGGAGCTGGTCACACGCACCTTGGTTTGTCGATCGAAAGCACCATTACCACATCATTCAAGCCCCAACTCACGAATGTATGTAAGGCCGCTGACGCTTCAATGCTAGGCCCGAAACTGCGGACTGCTTCCAGTTTGTATTTCCTTCCTCTTGCTATCTTCACTCAAGACAGTTACGTGCACCCAGCCGGGCCTTGAGAATGTGTACATTCCCGTGGCAAGCTCCGTCCATTATGATTCATCCTATCATGTAGGCGGCAGGCTCCCTCGCCGTTTGTTCCAAGATGAGGTTGAGCAGCCGCTGTCGCTTGGACTGTATGGCTCCTACGGTCCGGTCAGCAACGGCGAAGTCTCATTGGTTGAAGTAGATGCATTTCCAGAAGTCGGCACTCAAGGTTTTCCTCTTCAGCCGCTTGTATGTGCATGAGACGTGTCATCCAATCTTTGTTTATGATATCATAAATTCATTAATCGATGCTGTGTTGGTACCCTGCCCACGTGCACAGAGTTAAACCGTTTGTATACGGTGCTCTTTCACCTAGCCGGTGTTGGGTAAGTAATGTTTAGGTCTACAATGTGATTGCTGTGCTAACACGTTCGTGCTGGTATGAGGGTTGCGCTCGTGTTGCAACACCAACTGGTCTGCTGGAGTGACACCATCAGCCATCGCTCTTGGTGTTGACTGACCGAGAGTACTTAAAACACGGCGGTAGTAGTATCATTTGGTATTTAGACAGTTGCACACTCCATTTCTCATTGATTAGCATGTTTGCTGTGCAGCCGGAACTGTGTGTGGCAGCGGCATCGGTGATAACACTGAGTTACCTTGCTCTGACGAGATCCTTGCTGCTGCTAAGCTCGCAGCGGAGAGCATCGCCATGTACGCCTCTGTCCTTTGTTCGTGTCATACTCTATCACTTGGCTACTTGAAGCTTTGACACATGTGACAAGAAGCTGCATGTTCATACTGCGATGAACGGTGGCGATAGAGGAGTGGTGTCACCCACACTCCTCTATCTTGATGTTTGGTGTACATGCGCTCGGAAACAATATGAACACAATTTCGCACCATTGCTTATTAGTATGATTCTTGCTCGGCGTACAAACGTTTGGTGAAGTGAACGCTGTTGCGCCCACTTGTGAGTTCCACTTGACATGCGCTTGGAAGCACGTCACATTCATGTTTCCATGTCGGCCATCACATGTGAGGTAGTTGGTGAGTAGCCTTGACAATAGACGGATGGGTCCCGACTTGGTCCAGGCAGACATTGTGATTGCACACATCACTAGCATTTGGCATTGAGTGTTATGTTGTATGTTGTAGATGCTGCAACAGCAGTGAGCCAAGCGTAGTTCCCAGTGATGGGCCACAAAAACAAATTGAAACTTTGTCCATCAATCTGTTTGGGCGGCACGAACAGAACATTGCACATGGCTCCCTAACAGTTGCATCGAAAATGACTAACGACAAACACCATGGCGTATGGACACAACGAAGGCTTGCTAGTATCATGCTTGTTGTGGTCATTGCATTGTGCAACTAGTGCGTGCAGGTCTATGACGATCGACAACGAGCTAATTTGTGAGGCTGCTGGCTTGGCCATTGGATCTTGTATTTCTGAGGGTGTCGCACTCGCTACTGTGGATACGACCAGTCGCCGAGCCCTACAACAGTCCAGTTCTCTATATGATGCGTTCTACAACCTCTTTTTGTCACTTCCACCATTTGTCCTAAAGAACTACATGGATGCTGGGCTAGTTAAGAACGTAGTTTTTGCATTCTTTGTGGACGAGATGTTTATGTACGTAATCATGATCATTGAATTGAAGGCACCTGAATTAGAGGAGGCACCCGTCCCACCAACCGAGCCGCCTGCCGTCCCTGCCGAGCCGCCATCTATCCCCACTGAGCCACCCGCCGTCCCGGATGAGCCGCCCGCCGTCCCCGCCGAGCCGCCCACAGTCCCGGAAGAACCACCCGCCATCCCCGACGAGCCGCCATCTATCCCCACTGAGCCACCTGCTGTGCCGGATGAACCGCCCGCCGTCCCCGCCGAGCCGCCCATCGTCACGGAAGAACCGCCCACCGGCCCTGATGAGCCGCCATCTATCCCCGCTGAGCCGCCCACCGTCCCCGACGAGCCGCCCGCCGTCCCCGACGAGCCACCCGCCGTCCCCGACGAGCCACCCGCTGTCCCTGACGAGCCGCCCATCCCTCCGAATGACCCACCCGCGCCGCTGCCGGATGAGCCACCGCCCCCGCAACCGCCTCTACCTCCAGCACCACCTCCACCGCAGCCAAGTACGCTCCTGTTCCGAATGACATAGACAGTACCCAACTTGCACAGGATAGGGCTAAAATGCTTACATAGTTCAACAAGCCTTTGTTCACAAGCATCCCACCGAGTGTACGTGTTACATGCGGGTTTTAAAATGGTGTTGCTACAATCCATTCATGCCAAATCTTCTCAGCTGGCTGAGCACGCCATGTTATTAACGCCGCCGCATTGATCTCTTATATGCAGTTGTCCCTGTCGATGGCTCTGCAAAGGCCTTCGTCGATGCGTATACAACGAATTTGGGCGCCATCCCCGTTCCGGCATGCTCAGGCAGCTCTCCTGAAAGCACCCTGTCCACCACCCAAGCTCAGCAGGTGCTACTTGAGATGAACACGGCCCGTGCGGAGGCGGACGTGTATCTCGTCGGTGACCTGTCTGCTCTTGATCCCCTGCCTGCGGTGGCCTGGGATTGTGACCTTGCACGCATCGCACAGATGGCCGCGGCGCCCGGCATCGCTGGCTACTCTGACCGTTACTGGCGCGAACTGCAGTACGGAAAGCCGCTCGGCGAGGCCGTGCAGCTAGGTGCGCTCAGCAACAACTTTGACACCAACGCGCAGTCCCGGCTGCACGAGGGCGTACAGCCGTGGACGGCACAGCGCGACGATTACTTCCACGCCACAGCGACGTGTGCGGATGGCAAGCGGTGCGATCACTACATGCAACAGATTTGGCGTGAGAGCACCAAGGTTGGCTGCGGCGCAAAGGTAAACGACGTCGATGCCACACCTTGGGGCTCTGAGAAATACCAATACGGGTTCTTTTTAGTGTGCGAATTTCACTGCCCGCGATGGCTTCGGGACGCAAATCCGCTTGCGGAGCACCTGTGCTACGAGGACGCCCCGCCGGACTCAACGCCGGCATACTTTGACAGTGCGCTCTTCCTTCCTCTGTCACCGGGTGGAACGTGCTGGATTGAGTGAGTCCTTCAACGCACACCCTGAGTGCGCATGCGTGTTCCAATCAGTGGTGCTGATTGGAATGGATCTTTGTCATAGCCATATACCACCATGGAGCCTATGTAGTTTGAACCCACCAATCAGAGCCATGCATATGTATGGTATGTCCATGCCCACAAGAACGTGCTTGACACGCTTCAGTGAGGATGCCACCTTGCCTTGTTGTACCTAGCTCCAACGGATAGAACAATAATTTTGAAGTGTTCTGTCTGTATTCTAGGGTTGCAGTCCAGGAGATACCCGGGATGTCTGCATTCTAGAATAATTTTGAAGTGTTCTGTCTGCATTCTAGCGTTGCAGTCCAGGACATACCCGGGATGTCAGGACCTGGCGGCCGCTTGGGTTGGATCTTGCTCTGGTAGATAGAACAAACGTGAGGTTGAAAGACATTGCTCCCTAGCTTGGCGGCCTGTTTGTGAGGTATGAGCATGCTCTTGGATCTCTTTCCCGCCGCTAGAATTTGCTAGAAGGTTTGCACCCATGTATGTATGTTTCCACATGGCCGTCAATCTGGTAACTCGCAAGTGAGCTACCAGGCGTGCGAGGCATGAACATGCGCTTGGAGCTCGTTCCCGTCGCCAGAATGTGCTACAATGTTGGCATGAGTGCGTGCTGCAACATGGTGTCAAGCTCGCAGCCCGCATGCAAGGTGTCAGCATGCGCCTGGAGATCATTCCTGGTACCGGAATGTTCCCATGCCTGCAGATGCCCCGGCCGGTTCAGCAGCCGCCTTCATGGTATCGTACCTGGACAACCCCGACGCCATCCCTGTTCCCGACTGCACCGGCAACGCTCCTGAGAGCATCTACAACAAGAAGCAGATCCAAGACCTGCTCCTCGAGCACAACAAGGCCCGCGCGGAGGCTGGGCAGTACCTCGTTGGTGACCTCGCTGGGGACCCGCTGCCCGCCATGCTCTGGGAGTGCGACCTCGCACGCATCGCAACGGAGTGGGCGGCCACGGGCGGCTACGAATATGAGGACCGGGGGCATAGCGACAACTCCTGGAGGAAGGAGCGCTATGGCGGTGCCGCGGGAGAGAACCTCACTTGGGGCCTACTCTCAAACTCCACCCTGAACGAATACGCGGTGGAGCGCTCGGCAGCGCAAGGCGCAAGGGGGTGGACAAACGAGCGGGACGACTACGACCACGCCACAAACACATGTGCCGGGGGCAAGGTCTGCGGGCACTACACGCAGCAGATTTGGCGGGACAGCACGAAGATCGGCTGTGGTGTCAAGACCGAAGACCTGATGCTGTCGAAGACGTTTTGCCAAGGACCCGACGGGAAGGGCTGTCCTGCGAAGTACGGGTACTTTCTTGTGTGCATGTACGCTTGTCAGCAGCTCGGTGGGGTGCACCCCCTACTAGGGAACCCGCTGTCATGCTCCTGAGGATTGCTTGAGCATCTCACAGAGAAGGGAGGTACTCAATCACGGGAAGCAACCCTGCGCCACACCACAGCGAGTCTAGGACTTGAAGGACTAGCACTTCCTGATTTTGTGTTTGTTTGAAAAGAACGTTTGCCTTTCCGAGTTGGTTTCAACAGTTGTGATCCAATGTCCTTGTCATTGGTTCTGTGATTGCCACTTTTGCTTTGAAGGTGCTGATAGGTTTTGTTTTTGGTTGCTCGCATGACATCAGCATCGTTCTGTAACCAACCCCGTCATGTGGAGTTAGTTGAGCATTTGCGGAAGCGTATCCCGCACCGAAGAAGCTGCCTTGTTCGTTTGTAGCTGCTTCGAAAGGTGTTCGTATCTGGAAAACAACAGCTTGCTTTAC
>JAYMFU010050229.1:0-13503 GCA_036784835.1 Phaeophila floridearum
TGCCCCGGTCCCTGCAAATGTAACTGGAGTGCAAATGCAATAGCTCACCATCAATGACAGACGACAACCTTCAATGTGAACCTCAGCGTCGAAGTTCAATGCCCGAATGAGCGGCGTGGTGGCCATGGAGCGCGAATCGCCCGACGGCAGCGACAGACAAACAATAGCCCACGTAGACACACAGCACCTACTTTCTGAACCGCGTTGCAGATCGGTGACAGCTCCCGGGTTCCCAAAACCCGGGTCGGAACGCCGGGGGGCTGCGTTCTTGCAAGAACAGGTCATAATCAAGCGCGCCACGTCATGCCTGTGTCAGTTGCTAGTCTCTGCTGCCCCCCCTGGTCTTCGCCCAGATTTTGTCGCCAAATGCGCTGCTGTGGGAGCCGGTTTGAGAACCGGCAGCACTGACCTACTAAACAGGATTCCCAGCACGTCGTGCACGGTAGGCAAAGAACATCGCTCCTAGCGCCCAACACACGCAGCGTGGTTGGAAATTGAAACTGCACCTGGAAGTTCAATCTCGTTCCACCCACCCGTGTTCTCGATCTGCAATCTGTCGCTGTCGCACCCACCGTGCTGCCAAAGGCCCCATGTAAGTCGGCTAGGCCTACCCGAATCCGACATTTTTGGGCCTGGGTCCTTCGCCGCCCGACACGTATTGCCCGGCAAATGCCCGACATTGGGGATGTATTACAAAACTGCCACATATTGCCTGATATGCCCGACAGCACGCTCATGCACCCCCAACCGTCACGTGTGGACACGATGAACAGCGCATGACATCAAGCGGCGCACAGACGAAACGCTTGAACGACGCTGGTGTCTGGCGAGTGTGCGCGTGAGTCACTAGTGTTCGCGGTGTGACTGATTTACAAGTTATTGGGTCCTTGGAACCAGCTGCCGTGTACTGCGTTTGAATGTCACGGCCAGTGTTTTTTTCAGATTCGGAGTTTCTTTAATAAGCGGAGTCACCAGCCACTCAATTAATTTAGTTTCTCTTCTAAGCAACCGGCTGCATAATAATTTTCTCCTACCAAAAGGAAAACTTTCATATTAGTATTCAGTACAATATATTCATTGCACCTTGCTGCGGCACGCGCTGAAAGGCGCGCCACGAAAGCCATTGTGGAGTTGAATTGTCCGACACTGTCTAGTTCACACGTTGAAACGTCTAGGAAGCATTGTTTCTCCTGTTTGCTAAGCGATGTGTGCTGTGTCCACAGAATTTCATGTCGCTTGATAAGCGACTGGGCTGGCTACGAAGTTTATTTAATAAGCGACAAATGTGGCCCTCGGAATTATTTTCAAGAGAAACCGAAGCTCGGATTATTTTATAAACGCCGATTCTGCCAAAAAAAACACTGGTGTGAGCGTGTTCCCAGGAAATGAGTTCGTTTTGGTGGTCAGTCTCGGACAGAAACGCTCGCCCGCGTCCATTTCTACCTATATCCATGGATACATTCTCGTTGCTTGTTCCAGAACAAGCGGATGTGATCGACTTGCTGCCTATTCAAGCGCCATTGGCTTGATTCGCACGCAACACAAGAGTCAGGGTTTTGTCGGCTATGTGCGGCCGCGACCGCCGCATGGCCAGCATGCAATATCGATACGACCGTTCCGATTTGCGTACGGACAGGTTGGAACATCGGTGAGGGAGAGTGGCAATGCGTTGACCGACAAACAGACGAGCTTACCAATGCCAGCTGAACTAGGAACGGCCTGGGGCCGAGCTGGTGCCAGTCCCGAGGGACCTCGCGAGACGCACATTTTCGCAGGGCAGAAATCAGTGCTGTCCCTGCGCACGCGACACGAGTTACGATCTCTGCAGAGCGACCCACGTTAGGATGTGTCAGTATCCGTGTAGATCAGACCAGCATGCTGGACAAGGAATTAAACGATGCCCATAGCAGGTCTGTGTAGTCTATTCTCTGTAAATGTAATACAGAGCTCGGCCAATATTTAGACTGAGCGGTGCTTTAAAACTCTATATGATTGCTTTGTCCGTCCTTCGTTCTTATGTTCTCACCGTCTATGGTATCCACATCGCTAACAGAACATAATCCATGTTCCAGAGGTACAAGTTGAATAAATGTGCCCAAAGCTACTCACAAAGACTGCATCCGACAAGATGTCAGTGAACCAGGCAGTTGTACACTGCAGTTGATGAGTATTGGTGAGCACTAACGAAGGCATTAGTGCCATTGAGTGCGCACATGTCTGGAGTGTCTGTCATCTCCTCGCCGCAATGCAATATATAGGGGACATCTAGATGCGTCCCTTTCACCTCTAGCTTGGTGGGTGGATCTGTGAGTTGTAGTAGGCTGGTGTGATCCCAAAGGAACTTGCAATTGTTCACTGAAGGTGCCTGTAATAGTCAGCACTGTAACAGTCAGCACTAGAACATCGTTTCATTATGATGTTCTCACACAAACATAGGAGTTTGCTTGTTGATATTCTGTGGTGCTTAAAACCCTGGAATACTTGAGCTCTGAGGTTAGAAAAACTCAGGGCACTGCAGTGCGAAAGTCCAGATAACTCAATGACCAAGAGTAGTATTGGCACCCATCCTAACGCAATTGGCGATGGTTGACCATCTAGTTTTGCTGGTTTCCTCCACTTTAGTAACAGCCGTGTCGAGTGATTTAATATGACCTAAGACCGTCCCATTCCACACGCACGTGTCCAGCCACACGCTTGGTCGCCTTATATGCACTTGGACGAGCCTTTGTTCCTCGGCCTCGCACGCCTTACTCTGCACAACTCGGCAATTCATGGGCACCCAGCCATGGTCTGGCTCTCCCTGCATGAAATCAGTCACTTGACGAGCAAGGATCAAGGTAGTCCAGTGCCAGTCGTTGGAGTCATTGAGCAAACAACATTCTAGATCATGCACGCTGAACAACCCCATACGCAAACACTGCAGCTAGGTAGACCCACCGCCTGCCACCGCGTATCGTAGGTGCTGCCCGTGGAACCTGGGGTGCGCCGGAACCATGCAGGATACGATGGCTGTCAACGCAAGCTCAGACGACGGGTCCGCCGATGCAGCTACATTTGGGTGCTTCCATTCTGGTGGCACCGGTAGCTATGGAACCAGTGGGTGTGCATGTTGCTAGCAAAAGGGTTTTGGATGTGAAAGTCAGAGCGCATTGTGATTTTGACACCCAATGAATTTCTATTAAACTCAGCTCCAAATGATCCGGGACGAATAGATTCGAACGCATGTGCACATGCGCCTGCAGTCGCGAGCTGGCTTCGTGCGCATCGTGCTCACTTGTACCAGAACCAACGGCGACGCACATGAGCCAGCTGCGGCCGCTAAACCTGCGGCACGGACGGGGAGGAGCCCAACGCGGCCTTCGGATCCCCCCGGCGTGGTCCACTTTGCTCCGTTCATAATGTTGTCGATGTTGAATTGAGGCGCACGCGAGCAACATGTGCTTTCCACAGGTTTGACCGCGACCCTTGTTGTGCACCCACGCGTACAACAACGCGCTTTGATCGAGGCAATTTTGACCGAGAATGAGTGGATTTTGCACGGCGATATCCCCAGAAACTAGGCGACGTGAAGATCCGCTGGTTGCCCGAGTACTGCGGGGAACCTGGAGTAAACCACCGCGCGTGGACCTGCCCAGCACTCGTGAGCCTGGCGCAGCCCTGGAGCGCAGGAGCGCTACGAATGTGTTGACGGAGGTCGCGGCGCGGCGGAGCGGCCCGCAGTTGTCCGCGTGCATCATGGACGCGAAACAGAACGATTGGAATATCCACAGATTACCCCGTTATTCAGGCATGCACATGGCATGCCGTGGTAGAACCACCCCGCTGCCGGTACAGTGCGCCGGCAACAAAAGAGCCGTGGCACCCAGAGGCCCAGAAGCGCTTCTGGCCCGGCTGCTGTGGTGTGTCAGGTTTGCAGGATGACGCTCTCGGAAATTCTGCCCTCGGGCCTGTACGCTGCCAATGGCGCATCCCCGGCCGGGCTGGCGGGCGTGCACGGCGTCTCTCCGCGCCGGGCCGTCGCGCACAGCACCGCCGAGGCGCCCGCCAAGAAGAAGATCATCCCGCACACGTGGGAGTACTACCAGGTCTGCGCCATCGGTGGCTGGCTCTCCTGCGGCCTGACCCACTTCGCAGTCACGCCTCTGGACGTGGTCAAGTGCAGCATGCAAGTGGACCCCAAGAAGTACACCTCCATCGGCTCCGGCTTCAGCGTCATCGTGAAGGAGGCCGGCGTCGGCGGCCTCTTCAAGGGCTGGCTACCCACCATGGTGGGCTACGGTTTCCAGGGCGTCTGCAAATTCGGCTTCTACGAGTACTTCAAGAAGTGTGTAGCCCTCACGTCTGCTCCGCCTGCTGCCTGCTGCCTGCGGTGGGGCGCTACTCGTCGGGGACGTGCCGCGCGCTCAGTGCTCAGTGCCCGCGCGCGATGTCCCGCTGCTGTGACGCATGACGCTGACCGGCGTAACTGCGCAGGCTCTATTCCGACATGGCCGGACCCGAGTACGCGGCCAAGTACCAGACCCCCATCTTCCTTGCGGGCTCGGCGTCAGCGGAGTTCATCGCCGACATTGCGCTTTGCCCCTGGGAGGCGGTCAAGGTGCGACCCACGCACCCCGCACCCCGCTAGCCACGCCCGTCACGCCATTGACGGCCCTCAAGGCCCGTAAGGCCTTTCGAACGTAGCGTTGCACATCCGGCGCGACTGCAAGTTCACGTTTCGTTGCATCAGGCTGTTGTGTTGGTTGTTGAGGCGACCATGAGGGCTCTGCCGTGCAGGTTAAGGTACAGACCGTCCCCGGGTACGCTAACGGCCTCTTCGATGGCATGCCCAAGGTCATTGCTGAGGAAGGCGTTGCTGGGTGCGATGCCTGCTCTGGCTCCTGCACAGCTAAGTTCAACAATGCTAACTTTGCATGCATTGTACTCACCTCCAGATTCATTACACTACAATTCATGACACTGATGTCTGTGTGCTGCTAGCAAACCCAAACTACCGTCTGTCTGGTTTTAGAGTGTGCTTTCTTACATCCTGTTCTCATGCATTCAAATGGGCTCCTGTACAAGTGACTGGTCTGGACTGCACCAGGTGCAGTTGACCAGCTGCGCACTTGGAGTACCAGGCTGGATGGAGGCATTAAGCAATACGTAATACAATCTGAATGAAGTTCATGCCCTTGTGCCAGCGCTGGTGCTCAGCACGGGAACAGCATGGTTTGCATGATGTGCAGGCTCTTCAAGCCCCTGGTGCCGCTCTGGGGTCGCCAGATCCCGTACACCATGATGAAGTTTGCTGCCTTTGAGAACGTCGTCAACATGTTGTACGCCACCGTGGTGCCCAAGCCCAAGTCGGAGTGCAACAAGACCGAGCAACTGGGAGTCTCGTTTGTCGCCGGCTACATTGCAGGTGCTGTTCACAAGGCCTGTGCAGCTGGGTCTGTCCTTGCGGGCTGGCGGCGGGCGCATGACCTGTGCTGGCCCCCGTTGTGGATGTTTTCCGTGCCTGAGTTGAGGTTGCTTGTGCATGTACTGGATGTTGTAAGTCCTCTCTTCTCTTTTTTGTTATCGTGTGCTAGTTTGTGTCGAACTGCTGTTATCGATGCTGCTGTCTACTGTATGGCGGTGTGTTATGTGGGCAACTACGTGAGTAGCTCATTTGTGATCAAGCTTGGATTGTGTGGCAACCTGGAGCATTGGCGCAGGTGTGTTGTGTGCGCTGGTGTCGCAGCCTGCGGACAACATGGTGTCGAAGCTGTCAGCCAACCCCAACGCCACGATGGGGTCTGTGCTCAACGAGATGGGACTTGTTCAGCTGGCTACCCGCGGCCTTGGGCTGCGGATTGTGATGGTTGGAACATTGACGGGCCTGCAGTGGGGTATTTACGATGCTTACAAGGTGTGAACCCACGGCAACCACCAGGGTGGTCACAGTTGCGTGTGGTGTGCAGGGGTGCTTGATTGTGGTTTCACACACAGTCACTGTTGGCATGTTTGAGTGATTTTGAACGTGACGTTGGAATTTGTACTGTTTGAGTGAGCCCTGGTGAGTTGTTATTGGAGCGAGATGTTCCTGCTTCGTCTGGGGCTCAACTGGCCGCGGAGAGCATTGGCTTGTATACCTTCACATTGTACTTCGAGGTTGATACGTGCTTTGATATGGACTAGTTACGTCAACACAGGTGCGGAATCAGACTCCATGGCTGATTGACAGCAGCCATGACACATGTACGCAGTAACAACCAAAGCATTTTGGTGTGAAGTCTGGATTCGAAATGTTGCCAATGTCGTTGTGGTTTGGTGATGCTGGTTGATAGCGTAGATTCTGTGGCTGTGGATGCTGTGATCATTGGGTTGGATGGCTGCAGGTGTACTCAGGCCTTGCTTCCTCCGGTGGTGGTGCTCCTGCTCCCAAGAAGTAAGGATGCCAACCTGTGAAGATTTTGAGTTGAGCTAGTAGAAGTTTTTTGTGTCCCGTCCTTGGGATGAAAGCAAGATCCATGTTGCTCGGCTGTGCGTTTGAGGACACCCCACGGTCTAGTGAATGTGTTCATTACATCTATACAGTAGGGTGCACGTAGCCGATGCCCGTTGCAGGCATATAGCATGGTGTCTGGTGTGAGGATTGCGGAGAAGCTGTACATCAGTGTTTGTGCTGGTGCTTGGGTCTGCCATTGTAATTCGTTCAGCCGTCGATGCACAACCCAAGCCGGATAGAAACATACTGCATGGACTCAAAACTTGGCAGATGGATTCGAACGCTGAAAACAATTAGTACGGCTCACTCCTGAATCGTGCGTATGTCAAGCTGCATAACGCCACCGGCATCTGCACTAATAGTTTCGTGAACGGTCTCCCTCGCGAGGGTGACGGAGTAATATGCCTTCGTGTTCATTCCTCTGGTAATGTGCGGGTAATCGCAGCTACGAGTTATGTCCCTTTTGCGGATGTCGGCGCCAAGTGACGGCCCTGTGGTTTTCCCAGACACACTGCGGTGTGTTACGATCGCGCACGGCGCCGCAGAGTGTGCTGGACGTTGAAACACCACACCTGTCCGGTGCAGGGTGGCACACCAACTGCTGTCGGACAGGCCCAACTCGCACGGCAGAAGTGATGCGAAACGTGCGCGCTTGCATGTCTGGCACGCATTGCCTGAGCACACGCACATGAAACGTCACAGCCAGTACAAGGCACAGCCAGTGCACTGATCAACCCTGTGCTTCCCATGCTTCACAAAGGTCACCAACCGGTCCTTGCTCCATGTCCTCTGCGTGGTGATAACTGCTGGGCCACACGTGCAGTGTGCCACCCTGCACCGGTTCCATGCTGGCAAGTTTATTCGCTTGCTCTGCTGAGTGTTGATATCTTTTGGCTTCAATCTACCTAGTTCGCCCCAACAAAACGCCTGATAGTCTCTTCTTTGCTGCAGTGACTGATGACGAACTCTTGTGGTGGGGCACCTACCTTCTTGCTTCATGACCCTTGTGTGTGCTGTGCCCGACCCGGTGCATGTGTGTAGCATGTGTGCTGTGCCAAACCCATCGCATACTGCAGCGTATGCGGCATGGCAACCCATGCGACCCATGACCCACAAACCCAACTGCCAGGTTTCACCTCCTGGCTGGGAAGCAGCTGAAAAGCGCACTACAGACCGTGGAGTCGAGATGCGTGAAGGAGGTTGTCGGAACCCCCTCAGGCAGGTCTTTCATCATTGTACCTGCGTCGAAGCCGACTGATGGCCCGTATCATGTGCTCCCCTTCCACTATTGCACGTGCCCAGCGTTTGACAAATCACTCCTGAAGGGCGAAAATGTGCCGGTGCGCTTCGCAACTCACTCATGTTTGATTTGGCGCCTCAAGATACCGGGCTCCTTCCTTGATTCGTTTTCGCTTCTCTTAGTTTCGTGCGGTCCTCCAGGGCCTCTGGGTCCCATGCCGTTGGTGCTATTCCCTAGTTCTTTTTTTTCCGCGTCCGTGTCCATGTAACTACTACTACTCATGCTTGATACGCCAGCAGCGGCATGGTTCCTGTCTACAGGTGTTGTGAAAATCTACTCCTTAATCGCGCTCTGCTCGTCTTGCAAGCGCGCTCCACACCGCTTCTTGGTGCGCATGAAACATGCGTAGGTAAGGGGGACAAGCTGCACATGTACAAACGGAATCTGGAAAGTATGGATGTATTACAAAAGAGACACCACAGCGAGGCCGCTTGCTGGCCTTGCGCTGTTGTCTCTTTTGTAATATAAACACCACAGCGAGGCCAAGTATGGGGACTGTTGGCGTAGACATGGTCCCTGTGGTTGTGTCTGTCTTGCCCCCTTGGGAGCCTTGCAACTACAACGAGATGTTTGCATTCACTTCGTTGCTTTGGCTGACCTGCTGGTGCTGTTGCAGTGCAAGCACATGATGGCAGCCAGGCTGTGCTGCAGCCTTGGAGTGTGCAAGGTCGAGGAGGTGGATGATGCTGCTGTAGCGGGGCAGCTAATGGAGATTGTGTCAGGGTGCAGCGTTGTGCCAGCTCAGGGCCCGCAGGGTCCAGAAACCACACCAGCGAGATGATGGTGAGTGTAGACCCACGTGGGTCCCCTGCATAGCAGCACTGCTGTGTTTCTATGGCTTGATAATCAGTGTATAGCTCTGGGGCTGTTGAGTTTTATGCCCTGGTGTTTGTATTGTGGTGCCACTGTCAGGCACCCAAGTGCCAGGTGCCAACGTTCTCCAGTTGCTGCAGATGTTGCTGTCTGCTTGCTGAGCCGTTTGTAAACTGGCAGATGTGCTTGGCTGTGGACCACTGGATGGCTCGCGGATTTGCCCTGCCCTCAGGTGACATGTTGCAAGCAATGCCGTACACGTTGCAGCAACCGTGGGGTCCATCCCCGCTAGCTCCTTGGCAAGCCGCTGTCGACATCAATTAGTTTTATGTGACAATTGTACACAAGCGAAGCACAACACGGCTCAAAGCAGCAGCAGAAAACAGAAGCAAACCAGAGCCCCCAGGACGGTTGCACTCACCTCAATAAGGACTCTTAATGGCTCTAACGTGCGGACCTTGTCTGTTTTGAGAATCTCAAATTGAGATAACTAGCGTCCAGGGAGCGAGCGCTCTCTTTGTTTTCGTGTCCAACTCCGCTGGCTGTCATCCATGCACTACAGATGACAGCCAGCGTAGTTACGGCTGTAGATCCTTCTTCTGGTTACGTATTCAGAACCTTTCAAGACGGATTTGGACTTGTAGCCTCGACTACCGTCCCACAAAGCCATTTCAAATCTCAGTGTAACGTATGTTACACTGACACCTACACTGTGCCCTACCTATCTGACTGCCAAGCCGTGTCGTCGCGCGCTGTTTCCGACCAAAACAGGTCTATTTCATGCCGGCTTGTACAAAAAGTGGTTGATTCGAAGACGCGTTCGTGTGCTTGCAAGCTTCTGGCGGACATTGCCAGTGCGCGACTTGCCCCTACTGAAGACTCCGAATCGCACGCTGTGCAGGCTTTCGCAACCCCTGAGTCAAATTCGAGAGCGGCGCCTGAGCTGCGATTCAGGTTACGGGCGAACTCGCGCCGCAAGCTCCAGCGTTTTTTGCGTTGAGGCGTTACCTTTCGTTCCCGTGCACGTCGCAAACATGGGGAATGATATCGGAAAGTTGCGTGACGATTGCACGCGCAAGATCGATGCGTTTAAGACCAACCAGAACGTGGCGGTTCGGTGCATGCTCGACGGGGCCGTCGCGGGCGCCTCCACGGGCATTCCCCTCGGTGCCGCGTCGTTCTACTTGAACAAGATGCAGATGGAGTCCATGGCGTCCAATCCGGCGCTCAAGCCCGAGCAGAAGCGGCATATGGAACAAATGGCCCAGTACCAGCCCAAAACACTGCCTGCCGCCATTGTGAGTTTCGTAACACTGATAGGCGTCCAGGCAGCCCTCACCACGGCTATAAAGCACTTTCGAAAGGACAAAGACGACGTGTGGAATGTGTATGTTTCATCGCAGCCTGTGCAGTGAATCACAGCTGGCGTTTGGCATGCCATTTGCCATCGGTGCCAGCATGTTGAGCCGTTTGCCAATCCGAGCTCTGGGTACCTCGTTCAATCCTAGCGATGCATGCTGCAGGGTGTTCCCCGCTATCGGTGGTGGTACTTCCTTCGCGCTAGTACAAGGGAACATTTCACAAATACCAACCATGGCGTTTGGGTTTGCAGGCTTCAGCGCCCTATTCTTCCAAGTGCGTGCCATCACTGCGCACCAGCTTTCACTCTGCCACTTCCATGCTGAGTAATGCATGAGCACCAGCCATTGCTGGCGCGATCAAACGTTCACCCTTCTCACTCGAGAGTCATGGTCTGTTGTGCACGAGCTTGCCACCTGCTCAAGGAACGACAGTCCAGGGAGGGGGCTGGCAGCCAACTAGGGCCGGGGCGCAAGTAATGTGCAGTTGTTGACTCAAGGGTGCCCTGCAGTTGAGCCGGTACTTTGGATGGGACAACAAGTCGCAAGACGGTGGTGCAGATGGCTCTGCCAAGGCACAGGCAGATCTCCAGTATGCTCAGAGTAAGATAATGTTGGACACGCTGGGCCTGGGGAAGTACCACAGAAACGTCAAAAACGGTCTGCTCACAGACCAGACCATTATGCTCTGGACGGACTCTGCGCTCAAGGAGGTCGGCGTTCCACCTGGCCCTAGGTGCGCTGCTCGGCACCCTGCATTGGTGGAATCACTTCATGTCGATCCCTGTCTGTGTGCAAGGCACCCCACCCACATGCTGGATGGACCCTCGTGATCTCACCAAGGTGGGTTGTTTGGGTTGCAGCCCGGTTGCGTGTTGTTCTTGACTATGGTTCCCGCTGAAAAGATTTACTTATGACGGCAGTAAGTTGGACGTCGTCCACAAAACTTGAATGGTATCACAGTGGCATGGCAGTTACGGGTACTGACAGCCTTGAATGGCAGGCTTCGTTCCATATGTGAACTTCTGCTAGC
This sequence comes from Phaeophila floridearum, assembly GCA_036784835.1. Lineage (NCBI taxonomy): Eukaryota > Viridiplantae > Chlorophyta > Ulvophyceae > Ulvales > Phaeophilaceae > Phaeophila > Phaeophila floridearum. The sequence continues at coordinate 10,977 of JAYMFU010050229.1, forward strand.
TTCTAGGCTTGCATACCATGTACACCTTGGCTTCTGCCTGCCAAGGCCGGGCCACATTATCGCAAGCAAGCACGCCTTGCAGCTTCCGCTAGCCCCCTGCAGCCGTGCACAGCCTATCTGTGGCTTGCAGGTTGCTTGTTCTGTACCACATCGAACAAGTTGCCAGGCAGCATGCCAAGAACAGCAAGGACCCCCTGCTACCGTCAACTGTCATTGAGGTTCCGGACTCCTTCATGCCTGACAAGAGCAAGAAGAAGTAAACCCCCGCTACGTGGCGCCTGCCCGCCGTTGCATTGTAGGGCCGGCCACAATGCCCTTGTCACAACCATTGTAACACAGCTGCATGATGCTAATCTGCTATGTCCACGGGCGCCTGCTCCCCGGTCAGCAAGCCCTGGAGCTCCGATGTGTTACGTTCGTGGTAGGTTAGGATCTCCACGATCCGCATTCTGCTGCGTGTGTACGCCCATTGCATTTTGGTCTGTGTCAGCTCGTTTGCCCGTCGGATCTCGTTGCTCATCAGCTCGTCCTCCAGGGCGTCGATTTTGCTGACGTGATAGTCGTGCGATGACTGAATGGTGTTCATTAGGCCGTCCCGATCATTCAGCAGGCTCCTGTTTTCATCGGATGGCGAGTCGTAGTCATCTTGCATCTGCATGTGCGGCAGTGTCAGGCGAGTATTGCAGGTCAGCCGTGCCCCTTGTGCACATGCCCTGTGCATGCAACATTAGCTTGGCTTGTATTGTAATTCAGCTTGTATTGTAAAGTGGTGAGGATAAACTTCGCATACAATTACCAAGACATCTGCAATTTGAAACATCTTTGTCTACTCTGAGATGGCAGGCTTATTGGCTTCAACTAGAATGCTTGCAACAGCATAAAACGTGGAGTTGGCCGGGTGCAATGTAATGCACTGCACCGAACTCAATGGTTTGAACATGAGGCGCACTGGGTTTGCCCAGCTGAGAGATTGAGGTGTGGCTTACATCTGCACACCCTGAAACATCTATGCCTCAAAAGACAACTGTGTCTCCGTCCACTGTAAACACGTCAGTGTCAACATGTCAGAGCCTGCATACTGTCATACTCAGATCATGCGGCGAGCAGTGCCAGCCTAGAGCACGTCTCTCCGTGTGGCTTTCATGTTCGGCCGTGCATATCACACGTGAATATTGCGTGCCTGATGCCATTTATGGAGCAGGATACTGAACAGCTGCACAGGTTTGGCTGTGTGTGCTGATACTGAGCATCCATCCAAGTTGGGAGAAATGAACGGCCTTGTGGATTCTGTGCATCACCCATATCTGTGTTCCTCCAGCCCACTCATGCCCAATCTGTGGCATGCCTACTGTGCTTTCACGACAGGCTGCCAAACCCGATGGTGCACAATCCCCACCCCGGTCTTTGTCTCACACAACGCTTGTTTGTTGGATGAAGGTTTCAGACGTTGGATTGTACAACTCAGCAAAGTGTTCTTCAAGGGTAACTGGCAACCTGTGGCAACGTGGCCATCGTTGATGCGTGCTCGAGCTCGATACGTGGCTGCTTCTCACAATGTCGGCCAAGGTTGTGTGATCATGGTGTCTTTCGGCGTGTGTGTATCATTAGAATGCATCCCAAACCAGGAGCCGCGAGTGCACGCCTGCCCGCCGAGAACGTCCCTGCAAAGGCACCTGGTACACAAGTCACTGCACACAACATCCACTGCAACATGCATGCAAGGCTTGCATGTTTCAGCCAACAATGTTTGCTGTGTCCGCCCCCTGCGCCCTGTGTGACGCCGCAAACAGCAGCAGCAGGCAAGACAGCCCCCCAAGCCGTGCGCAGCTGTTGCTGCCCCGTGGAGCGCGACGCACGTCCATGCTGTTGTATCTGTCGTCACACATCTTCTGCGCCGACTGCGCCACGGCCGCGGTGAAGTTGCTCTCCAGATCGCGCACGCTCGTGAAGAAGTGCATGATCGCGTGCTGCGACTCCTGCACGAGCTCGCTGTAGTTGCGGTCAAAGCTCTGCAGCAGCTCGTCCAGGACCTCCACCATGTGCCGCTCCGTCCGCATCAGAGACTTCTTCAGGGTGTCCAAGTGCTCCTGCAGGACCAAACACATACACTCCCCCGCGTCACACTGGGCTGCTGCGTACATTCGATGAATCCACGTCTAACACCGCCTGGCCAGGCCCGGTGCTTGAACAAAGGCGACGGCATGGGCGTTCGGGGTGTGGGCTGTGAGAGTGCAAGTGGAAGACTACTCTTGTCGTGGAGCTTGCAGGGCTCGCTCGTGGTGGAACGATAACGGGGACACTAGCAGCGCCCCCGCTGTGCACTCACACACGCTTCAATCGCTGAGCACGCTCAAGAAATCGTGCGGCCAACTGTGCGGATGCGTTGAAATTGCACTCAAATTCATCGCTCAGGCACCAGGATGCTCGTGTGTGTGTGTGTGTGTGTGTGTGTGTGTGTGTGTGTGTGTGCGCGCGCGTGCGCGTGTGTGTGTGTGTGTGTGTGTGTGTGTGTGTGTGTGTGTGTGTG
>JAYMFU010050340.1:0-13449 GCA_036784835.1 Phaeophila floridearum
TCTGTCTGTCTGTCTGTCTGTCTGTCTGTCTGTCTGTCTGTCTGTCTGTCTGTCTGTCTGTCTGTCTGTCTGTCTGCCTTTCTGTCTGTCTGTCTGTCTGTCTGCCTGTCTGTCTGTCTGTCCGTCTGTCTGTCTGTCTGTCTGTCTGTCTGTCTGTCTGTCTGTCTGTCTGTCTGTCTGTCTGTCTATCTGTGTCGGTCTGGCGTTCTGGCGGTCTGGCAATGTGGCAGTCAGTCTGTGGCTATGCCTGTGTGCCGGAGCGTGTGTACCTGTGCCTCTGCATGCACATGTCGGTCCACTTGGGTGATGCATCCACCTGGTGCACATCCAAAACATGTACAACAGTACCTCTGTGTGGCTGTCTCATGCTGGTAGACTCTGTGCTCCAGGTCAGTCTGCTTTCAGTTCAGGGTTTGATTTGACGATCACAGGCTGCATTTTAACAAGCCAGGTCTGTGTCTCAGGCTTGCATTTGTACGATGATGATGTGGTAGTCATGTGGTTGCTCCTGTGGCTCGTGTTCCTTGTTTCAATATGCTGCCAGTTTATTCTTGTTTTGTTATTCTTGTCGCGGCTTCCGTGCTACGTCTGGCACAGACTCTCATATCTGTTCGTGCTACAGCCATGATACGCTATCAGCATCTGTGTTCCTCATCATGCACTGGGATGACTCTGTAGCTGTTGGCACTGACTGTGATATCACTGCTGGCGGTTCTACTTGCTGCACTGCCAGTGCTGCTACCCTTCTCCTGCTGCGCCTTACTTTGATCAACTGTCTTGATGCACAATAGGGTCTAATCCCATAACCTGGCATAAGTCCGACACCCAGTTCAGCCACCACTTCGACTTGTCTACCTCCCTGGTTGCACTGGCTTGCCTTCGAGAAGCTGGATCAACTGCAAGTTGATGTACGCAGGGTCTACCTCGTGCAGCTAATTCCATGCCAATCTGGCTTCTGCTGTACCTTTCATACATTGCAAGTACTTGCTCACATCGCACGGTAGCCATCTTTAGTAGGTGAGTTTATTTGGCTGCCCTGATTCAGCGCAGCTGTCAAAGATCCCTGAATCAACTGCATGTGGCAAAATGAATGCGCAGTGCATATGAATGCCTGTGTGCCCAGCATACTTTTCTGAAAAGTGTGAAACGAGTCCTTACCTATGTGTTCGGCGCCGGCCTAAAGGGCGTGCAACAACATATCAGGCCACTAAACATTGGTGGCACTTGCTACTTGTATGTCATACCTTGAAAGCCAGCAAGCATATGGTCTAGCTGCCTTCGATGGATTTAAGCAGGCCCACTGGGTTTGCAGGCAAACCAACTCATGTGCACTGTCAGGTTGATTCGACATGCAGGCTGGAAGAAGTAACGTATTTCCGTGCAAACATGGTAGAAATCGGCACAGTGGTCAGTGGTGCTTGGCACACTGGAGCTGTCGATACGTCCGGGAAGCTGTACACATGGGGGCGTGGGGACTGGGGACAGCTCGGACACTCAACGGTATGCAGTTTCTGGGTCATTGCGACAGCAGCAAGTCATAGCAAGTTTCCACTGGAAGTTGGCTGCCACAGTTGTCCACCGAGCTTGCTGCATTTGTCTTGAAACTTCATCTCATGTTGCAGCTTTCGTTTGCAACTTATGCAACTTATCCTGCATCCCGCAATGCCTGCAGTGCAGTGTTGATGATAGATGAGACTTCATGCCGAAGGACCGAGCGAGTTTTTGGGCAAGTTGCAGTTGCAGGTTGTAATGTACTGTCTTTCATAGGTCGCACACAAGTATTGGCTGCAGGTGATTGTGTTTGCAGGAGCAGGGAGCGTGCATTCCTGTGAAGCTGGAAGCTTTCACAGTGCCTCACCCACGCCACACGCTGCACCGTAACCAGCGCCCGAAGCCCAAGCTGCGGCTGCGTCTGGAGCCAGCGCTGAGTCACCTACAAACCATGGTATGCTTAAGTTTTTGTTGATGACTTGCTTTCCAAGCTGTGCACCATCTACTGATTTGCAACCCAACCCTCGTTGCTGTTTGCAATATAGTTTGACTATTTCTTTGGTTCCAAATCGAGCTCCCAGGCTGGCAACCCAAAATGGCCATGCTGAGCACCTGTGAGGTACAGCTGTGCCTCCCAGGGTCGATCGACCTGGGTTGCTTTGTGTCCATGCATTCTCTTGCTTGCTCTTTACTCTGGGTGAACAGTGATGTTTCTCGTGTTGATGGTCTAAGATCTAGCGCCATACTGTATCACCTTGTCGATGTGGCTGTGATGCAGACACCCACACCAGACCCCAGCACATACCAGCGACCACGATGTGGATCAGTCACGCCTTGTCATGGCCCTCTGGACAAACTATTTCAGCGCAACTGCAAATTGGTGCGTTCATCGTCGCTGCCGAAGGAACTTGGCTTGTCAACATGCCCATCCCACACATCCAGCTCTAGTGGTGATTCCTCATGTGCTCCTGGTGCGCAAGCCACGGTCCCTCTGGTGCAGCTGGTGCATGCAGTTACACCTCGAGCTCATACATAGGCTTGTGAAAAGGCATGTACTGCATGCTAACGGAGCACGCCTTGTCTTGAACGATTCTACAATTGTCAAGTTTGGCCCAGCTTGCCATATGACTATATGGTTGTTGATTATTTGTGGCATGTCTTGCACGCGATTGGTACTACGAGCACTTGAAATCCAGAGTATGACATCTTCCATATTCCATGGCTACTACATGTGGATTTTTTGGTTTGGGGTTTTTGGAGGTAGCTTGTTTGATCAAATTGGCTCCATGCATTTCCTGGCAAGCAAAGATGCACGCATTAGATAAGATGGGCAATGCACAGTACTAGGCCTTCAATGTGCTGGTGCTGCTTGTCGTTGCTGTGCACGGCAGCCAACTACTCATGTCTGTTGACAAGTTTGCAAAGCTGACAGCAGGGACATTACTCTAGTTATTCCTTGTGCATAAAATGCATTGGGTGTTGTACGCAGCGTCTGCTGTGGCATCTGTCACTCCATTTCTCAAGACCCCTCAATGCAATGAGTCAAGAACGCAGCAACCTACTGAAGCAGGCAGTACACAGCCAAATGGCCGGACTACAGCACAGCCAATGGCTTTCGAGCCGTCTCCACTTTTGCGCTCCAGGGACATCTGGTGCCCTGATCCAGGTTTGCTGCTGAATCTACAACCCTTGCACCCGGGCCTGTGTTTGCTGAGGTTTCCATTGTGGTGGCAAACAGTCCTGCTTTGGAAGTGCTCTAATTGGCCCTGCGCCGAGCAGTCTGCAACTAACATCCAAGATGAGTGCAAAATCTGGTTTACATGAGTTTGATTTTGTGTTTGGACATTTGGCAAAGCACACTGAGCAGGACTTGTACAAGGTGCTATCAACTGCAGCGACACAGGTTAAGAACGGAACACGTAGAACGCAAAGTTAGCATGAGTGGCGGGAAGGCAACGACAAACACGCAGTGTGTGTTGGGTTGTGGAAGCAGCATGTCAGAGACTTGGGCTCCACTTGGCAAGACTTTTGGCTCAACAACAATCAATTGGCTTGCGTACACATCCATACACAAGTGGGAAGTTGGCATGGTGTAATGCATGTAACTTCGCCAACAGGGCGACACATGTACCCACCATCGGTCACTGTACATTTTTCGCCTTGGGCATGCTCCTATGCATGGTCCTATGCAGGAAGCCGTGCAGCAGCTCACTCTCCTCCAGAGCTAGTAGGAGAAGTGGCACGGAATGAGGTAGCGCATGCATCGGTTGGCAGACATGTGGACGAGCAGGAGAACGTTGTGCCTGCAACAGGTGGCAGGCGGCGCAGTGCAAATGTAAGGAACGCAGAGCACCAAGGATCCCAACGCGCAGGTACAGACTTAGTAGTCCCATTGGAACGGCTGGCTGGGCATATGCTTAAGAGCCCATACACGTCAGGAACACATTGCAAAGTGTGCTTGGCAATTTGCACACACTTCCGCACAGTCGTGCGCGCTCGCACACACACACACACACACACACACACACACACACACACACACACACGCACAAGTGCACTCTCACTCTCTCTCTCTCTCTCTCTCTCGGTCTCTCTCTCACTCCCTCACACACTGACATGCTTACGTCCTCTGTGTAGGTTGATTTAGACAAACACAGGCAATTCACATGCATTCTGCATGAGTGATCATGATCTGCACTTTGCGATCTTTATCGGTACAACAGTAGCAAAGCATCCCTATACTGCGGAGTGTGATCCTGATGTTGGAGCTGCTAAATGCTGGTGTTACCTGTTTAGGCCTGGCGTTCACTCCTGCAATTGAGAGCACAGCCCATGGCGAGCAAGGATGGAGCACGATGAAACACCATAAGCGCCGAGCACTGCAGCAACGGGACAGGAATGCCAGGGGGTGAAGTTACTTGTATTCAACAAGCACATCCGTGCTTTATAGAATATCTTGTTTGAAAACAGTCTCGATATGCTGCCAAAGAAGCAATTGTGTGCAGCAAATGATGTACACTTCACAGTACACCAAACTGTGAAGACTATGCAGGTGATTAGTTGACATCTGCAAATGCTTTTGTGATATCCATGTTAGTTACAATATCAGCTATAAGATTTTGCATTTAGCGGAATAGGTTCAGGCGAGGGAAGCATGTTACTAAAGTAATCGTGTTCTTGTCTGTCTTTCGCTTCTGTTACGAAAGTAATTGACAGAAAGATCACAGCCAACAGCGACAGATGAAGTGTGGCAGAACAGCTACTAGCAGCCAAGCAGGCAGATGGCAAACGAGTAAGGCTCGCCTGTACCGGTATAGTATATTATACCGGTATTATACCATAATACCGGTATAATTCCCTGACAATACACCGCAAAATCAGCGAGTGCGTATTCAGGGAGAACAACTGTGCGTTTTCAGGGGATTCTTCTGAAAAACCAATTTTCAATGGAGCCAAATTATACCATTCGAAAACATACCACTGTACCGGTATTATGCCGGTATATTTCCTCAACAATATACCATCCGCACAGCCTTACAAACGAGCCACAAATGAACCCATAGCCCAAAGTAGCTAGGGCGCAAACAGTAAAACGTTGCAGAAGCGAAACAGAAGAGAACTCAGCCAAGAACGACAGGATACAGAGGGCCGGATGAGCAGAGCAGCAAACAAGCCATTACACCCCAAGGGGGAGAAGCAAGTTACACAGAGCGAATGGCGTCCGTGCCACCAGGCTCGCCTCCCATGGTGCAAGGCCGCAGCACGACTAGGAGTCGAGTGTGGCGTGAGTTAGCATGGGGTGTACCTTGGGAAAGTGAAGAAAAGAAGACGCAGCACGGGCATGCCACAAGGGGCAACACAAGCAACCACCCCCAAACAGCAGAAACAACAGCCCACAGCCAAGACAGCCAACAGCACCGCAACAGCACAGCAACCCTGCCAAACACCGAAGCAAACAGCAGCACTGCCAAGCAAGCAGCAAAGCAGACCAGCACAAGGAGGGGCACAGAAAAGCAGCAGAGCAAACAATCACGCAAACGAGCAGGCCACAGAGAAAGGCAGAATTGAAACTGGGAGCAAAAGACGGGTTCCACACCAATGGAACAAGCAAACTCCAAGCAGAGCAGGCGTGCGGGTCAGCCGGGGCCGGGGCGGCATGTTGTACGGGAAATCCTGCGAACGTGGGGCCGCCTTGGCAAGCTGGCCATGGCGCTGCTTTATGAGCCGGGGATGCGGTGGCTGCAAGATATGGTTTTACCATGTCAGCTTTCCTCCAGGGTGCCCTTGCGATGCTGTGGGTGACGCTTTGACAGGCAACAAGGGCGTGTTTCGGATGTTTGCGTTCAACTATCTATGTGAAGGTGGCCGGCAGTGTGTTTGTAGATAGTTGAAAATAGATATTTGAACGCGAACATCCGGAACACGGTTGTACAGACCAAATTCGCACAGATTACCATGACCGACACACTCAAAACGTGATACACAACTGCATATCACCAACGGTACAGCATGAGGAGCGTGGCAACACCCTGCTGTTCTGGAAACCGGGGTTGCTGACAGCTACGAGCCCCTATGCACACTAGCATGCATGCTGGATGGCCAGTACTGGCTGCACATCTTTTACTCCCTTCTGTGCTTAGTGGCGGGCTTTCTGGTTGGCCGCAGAGTTAGCTGCTGCTCTGCTCTGTGTGCTTCTGGATTCGGTCGCGTTTGCTGATCTGGTTGTTAGCTTTGGGCGGCGTTCTTGCCTTTCTTTCGCTTCTTTATCTGTGACTACCACAAAAAGACGAAACAGTCCATGTCAGGTGTCTGCACATGGAACTCTCCAGAAAACAAAACCGCAAGGCACAGTTGTCCTATTGCTGCCGTCCTTCGCCCAGCCCTGACGCAGGCCCTTCTCAAACGCTTTGTGGAGGATATCTCTGCTAGGCTTATCTGCCCCATACAAGATGATGTCAAGGAGCCTCGGCAGCTGCTGCTTGCTCCTTTCATCGTGGAAAAGCGCCAGCAAGCTGTCAAAGGTAGGGCTCAGCTGGCCCAGACACTCACACAGCGCCCGTGCGACACTCTCCACAACCGACCCCACTACTTGCTCACTGCACTTTCCATGCTCCCACATGACGCGGAATAACCACGGAAATGATGGATTCAGCGAGTCAGTTTCTGGCTCCGTGAGCGAAGATTCTAAAATGTTCTCAATACGCGGCTGAAGAATGGGGAACAGGGAACGGAGGACATCGTCGGGCTGGACAGCCGGGACCTTCTCGCACTTAACATCAAGCTTGTCTCCGATACGGTTGACAGTGTGCTTCTGGGCGGCCATGTGTGCCGTCATGAAGAAGGCCACAGGGTCATCCATCAGATCCATGTCCATCACTCCGCCTTCGCATGCTGCAAAATCTGACGTGAACTCCCAAAGTGTGCCTGCATATGTGCATTGCTCTTTAACGCCCGCGTCGTTAACATCCGTGTGTGCCACTGTATACAACTGTGGCACACATTGGCAAATGCACACAGCCAGCATTGGCCATACAAGCTGCGAGGCAACCAAAACCAGTTGTGCAAGCACCACCGTTCATGTTCGGCCTCCAGCGTGATAATGCTGAGGCGTTCACGAAGAGCACCTTACAGCGGGTGTTGCATAAGTGCTGTGCTGACCGAAACAGCACATCCGAGCTCGGATGTACTGTTTCAGTCAGCACAGCGCTTATACAACAGCAGGCGCACCTATTTCATCAACGCTCCGAACGAAGCAGGTCTCTGTGGTCGGCCTTCCAGGTCTGCGGCGGCCTCTGCCCTTCTTTCTCGGTTTGCCAGCGGCCAGAGCCTCAGCACGCTTCTCTGCAATTGACTGCCCAAAGGGTCGATAGGGCTTATCCAATTCACTTTCCAGCTGCCATTCAGAGTCTAAATCCACCCAGTGTGAGACATTGCTATCCTCTTCATACCATCTGTAACTCTGCCTGGGGCGCGGGTCTCGAACACAATGGCCATCCAGTCGTGCATACGCCCTGTTGATCCAGCGCGTTGCCACTCGAAGTTTGGCCTCCTTCTCCAGATCCTTTTTCTGTACATGGTGATCATGATCAGCACCTGATGACCTTGCCACAGCAGACTAAGCAGCGGGAAAGGCTGCTGTGGAAGGGCAGACTCGCCGCAGCAGGGTCTGCCTTGATGCAGCCAGACTTGCCGGGTAGTGCGGGCAGGTTCCCTGCGCAGACTCGCATTGCTGGCGTTATGTCATGGCATACAACACAAGCATACACACATGCACATACAAGTACGCTGGTGGGCCTGTGGTTTTCAACGTATTGCGATTTCTTTCCTGTGGGCCAGGTTGGTGGCTACAAGAGACAATGCATACCGAAACAACGCATCTGAAACCCGTCTGGAAGGCGATGAAGGTGATTGGATTGATTCTGTGTGTATGGGTGGGTCGTGTAACCAGCATGTAAGTCGTACGCACCGGTTTGTTTTCTTGGATGGTGCGGCCGTTCTTGCCTTGGCGTGGAGGCAGCTGTGCAAGGCCCGTGGCACGCATGTGCTGCATCTCCTTCTTTACGTGATATTGGTGGTGCCTCTTCAACTCGCGTGCCGCAAGGTTCACCAGGACATCAGGAATCTGCACCACATGACCGTGCAAGAGAACGGCCACTGCACCCTCTGCACCAGACAATGTGTTTGTACATGACACACTCGGATGTATCTGCTGAGATCTCCGGGATCTCAGAACGCGGGCACATGCCAGGCACAGAACCCTACAAACACATGTCGACGCAGAATTCGGACAGTGTGCACGGTATGCACGGGCAAGGGTTGCACAGGTGCAAGAACAGGGGCCCCAATCCAACAACACAATACCATGTGGTACACAATGTCCGCTCCGTAAGAACGCTGGATTGGAAGTTTAATCCCGGGTGAATTCTTCCGGGCTTTTCTGGGATGCACTCCAGATGCATTCTGCCGGGTGGCTTCCAGATTCGCGCAATACCATCTGGTACACAAGGTCTTCTCTGCAAGGGCACAGAGGATAGTGGAAAGTGTGCGCACGTGGTCGTCGTCGCCATAGAAGCACTCCCCAACGTGCTCCAGGATGGAATACTTACGGAGGAGTGTGACTGCGAGCACGCCGGATGGGAGCCGATCCATCATGCGGACGCAGATTCCCTCTGCGACCACTGCAAAACAGATGGAAGGAACGTAGTCTTCCAATGCACAATGGATTCGCTGCATGATCTCATGCATAAAGTAAAAGTGGCGCATGGAATCCTTTTCGGTTTCAGTCATGTGTGCTGACCAATCCGTGTCGAGGTAGGCGAGCCTTGCAGCGATCCCATACCCTGGGCCTGGAAGCCGGCACTGCACGCGCAGCGGCCAGCTTGTCAACGGAGTTGATTACCACACCATTGAGGCACATGGTACACAGTGTGCAAGCATGGCTGGTACTCGAAGCGAATCTGAGAGTGCAAAGCTTCTAGTGTTATGACTCTGGCAGTGCCATACAGAACGATGTGAGCCAGTCTTTCAGTTGCACTGGATCAGTGTGACAGTGACAACAGCAAGGCAAAAGCTACCAATGCACAGCGAGGCCGCAAGAGAAGCAGGATTAAGAAGTGGCAGAAGTGAAAGGACAGGAACCAGCGAGGATGAGAGGTTGACAGGATAGCACAGCAAACGTTTAGCCCTGCGTGCTGCCAGTCAGAATATGTTCCTGAAACGTACGTGCTTGAGAATGTGTTTCTGAAGCTTGAGGCTTCCCAGTGTTGTCTACAAGTAGGTGCCTGTGTTTCATCTATACTTGGAGCTAACTCAGCTGAATGACAGCATGCTTCCATCGCGTGACCTGAGGCAGCATTGGTTTGATGGCTCCAGATCCTGCTATACTCATGGACTTAGTGTTGCCTCAAATCATTGTGCGCTACTGTGTTGCTTCTGACATCTTCCCAATTGCGCGAAAAAACGTTTTGGATCTGATAGTGCAAGACGCCCAGGATTCCGAACTTGGCAGACGGAGCACAGGCACGCACAAGGACAGCTGGAATCCAGATTGCGCAGAAAGCAATGGAAGGGACGTACAATGCATTCCCCCCCGCTGGCCTCTTCGAACAGCACCGTCATTGTGCTGCTTGTGATCGGAAGCAGCTGCCAATCCGGGCTCCGGATAAAAATTCCGGGAGGAAAGTCATCCGGCAAAACTCTCCCAGAAGCCTGTGCTCCTGCGGACGTATTAGGTTGCCCGCTACCTTTGGCCTTCTTCTTGCCGCGCTTGCGGCCCTTTTTCTGGCCCTTCTGTCCCTGTGCGCGCGAAGCAGAATCTGTCATGGCTCAAGTGGTTGTCGTCATGAAAACACTATGGTATAACATTGCCGTGTCTGAAATTGCGAAGGCATCTCGCTATGGATAGCACATGGAGTGCCCTAAGTGTCGTTGACGAGTTGAAAAAAGCGGTCTCTTCACGCAGGGGTTGTAACCGCGTATCTCGAGATGATTTCTCGTCAAGATAAACGTGTGACGGTGCACCGCGGTGCGTGCTCAACGGCAGCAGCGCGCGCTTGGCTTATGCCTATTCAGCGCATGTGGCCTGCCTCGAACACAAGGTCCCACTAGTACTGACCAGAATGGCTCGTTGCTCCTGCACAGAGGCTACTCAGGTAGGTGGCACCCATGGGGGCGAATCCTTCCGGAAGGCGTAAGGGCTTCAGATGAAACGTGTCACTGAGTTTGGCTTGCACTTGCGCCTTGGTCGTCCTTGACGTTTCGGTTTGATGCACGCACATGAGACAAATGCCCCACAAGGCTTGCATGCCGCTGGCAGCTTACAGGAATCATAACAGTGAAACTAGGAGTCAGCTATGATACGGTGCACTTTCGTGTGGTGATGTTGTCTCCACTGCCCACCACATGGCAGATAGCACGGTGGAGGGACGGTAGTGGGTGTGACCTCATCCGCAGCACGACATGTGGCTTGGAAAGGGTGGCCATATGCAAGCGGCGTGGTTCTGACCCGCCCGCCCTCCTTGCCCTCCCTGTGCCACCCAGCCACCCATCCCAGCCCAGCACCCTCCGAGCCTGACAGGCAGATGGGCCAACCAAGCGCCCAGAATCTCTTGAGCCAACAGCACAAAGCCTGTGCAACGGCGTGGAGGTTGTACCTTCGTTCCCAGCTGCTAGGAGGCTTATGACAGGCTTGGAACGTTAGTGCTAGCGTTCGTGCTCAGTCCAGGGTTCAAGCGACAACTCAACACGCTGGCATTACCTCGGCTCTTTGACAGCGATCAGCTCGTGTTCGACCTCACATGTGTGGACTGACAAGCCTACGATGACTTGCCCATGCATGCCAACAACCCTGTCCGCACAAGGTATGACAGCATGGTTGCATGGGCCGGAGTCTATGGTTTGAGGGGCATCAGTAGGTCCTGGGGCTGGCTTGTCTTGAGACTACTATCCTGGGACCGGTTGCTTGTTATCTCTGACCTTCTGTGCTCAGTGAGGCATGCTGAACAACACACCTTGCAATACCAGCGCCAACTAACACAACAATCACGAGTGCAACTGTCGATTATTTGCGCTCCAGCTGACAGCATGTGAATTTCGTTGCCGGAGCACGTTGCGGCGTGACGGTACCGCTTGCTGGATGCCATGCAGGGGCCGGAGCAGCTTATGTCTCGATAGTGCACGCCCCCGCCAGGCTGTTACGTGCAGTCTGCATTAGCATCCGCAGCTGGCAATGGCGAGGGGGTGCTGCATGCCGCAGACCATCAGCGCAGGTGTGCAACGTGGGCTCAGTCCTGCTGGGTCTGACCACTTTCCCCTGGCGCATTGGCTTGTGGAGACAATACTGGAGCCCGCCGATGAAAGGGCAGGCTTCTGCAGAGTGTGAGAGGAAGAGGCCAGCTTTGCAAGCTTGCCAACAAGGTGAGGTTCAGGTCTGCGCATGTGGCCTGACGATGTAGCCATTGGTGGTGCATGTTGCTCATGGAACCAGCGCAGCAGTTGCCCACCCATAACACGGTCACCCCTTTCCTGCCAGCAGCGGGGCAACTGTTGCCTGGGCACGGCTGTTGGCTCAGAATTTGCCGATGCTTCGAATGCAAGGCAAACACATATTGGGAACTCCAGATTGCCTCACATGTATCGTTCGAGGGCAGCCGCAATGATGGTAACCACATGACGTCGACCTGTGTGTGTAACATGCACCTCAGCATGCCTGCATTCACAACCAGCAGCCAAAACACAGATGGCCATCAGCCAAAACACAGATGGTTCTGTTACTTCACAGCCTCACCCTCTCTAGCTGCCCCTCTGTCCCCCTGCAGAGTATCTGCCTCAACCTGAACGGCCAACAACAGGAATGTCACGCGCGACGCGATGCAATCCTCTCGCCTGCACAGCGTTGCTACAAGGGTGCTTCTCAACTCTATCTGTGGTATTGTGAGTGGGTGTTCATCTTGCTCCTACAAGTTGCATTTTTTGCTGAGCTACTGGCAGCTTTTGGATAGGCATAATGGTGTCAGGGGCAGCAAGCTGTGCCACTGCACTGAACACAGTTGTGCAGGCCGTCTGTCTTCAATCCCGCAAGAAAGCCTGGGCAGCAGCCACGCCAGGGTCTCTAGGGTCTGCACTTCGCTGTTCTGCTTGTCTACATCGTACAGGACACTATCCCCTGCGTGGGAATTGGACAGGCAACGGTGTTTCTGGGGATACATTGACAAATCAATCCAGTGAGATGCAGGTGGTAAAGGACCTCAGCATGACAGATCTTTCGATATCAAGGTACGGTGTTGGATTGAAGAGTTAAACCGCCAGCTGCATGACCCCGCGAGATGATAGGTTACACATGTTAAGTCACACGCTGGACACAATCATCTGTGTGCATGCACCTGGTTTCAATTGCTTTTGTCTCTGTTTCGAGTAAATGTCGACTTGCTTCATTGTGCACATTGGTGGCGACCCTCCTTGGGGGGCCCACCGTTCCCTTCCTGGTGCCTTTGGCCATATTGGCGGCACTTGCTAAGGGAGTCAGGAGCTGTGTCCATGCTACCGATGTCCGTGGACTGTACAACAGAAGGCATGGGGGCAGAAAATGGAGATCGTGAAGAAAGTGACATGTCACGCCCAATGTGCAATGCACAATTGGCGACGCGACGATCCTGTGGCACTTCAGGTCCACCGTACCCACGCTCCCGTCCTTCAATGCTCCATTACCCCCTCTTAGCCTCTACCTCTGCAGCCACCCTCCATTGCACCATCCACTCCTAATCCTCCACCCAATCATCACATCATATCTCACATGGGAGTGGTGCGCCAACGGCTGCCCGGCCCACAGCAACCAGGCTGCAGGTGGAACCCATGGGGGAGGCTCGCTCAGGGTTGGGCTCACAATCCCGACCCCGTTGCAACCGAAGAGCGCGCCACATCGGAGAACATCGCATCAGCATGGTTGCCTTCCTGCGCGGTTGAACAGGACGGACAGCTAGGTTCCATGGACTAGGGAACCGTGGCCGTTCAAATGCCGCCGGCTTCGCAG
This sequence comes from Phaeophila floridearum, assembly GCA_036784835.1. Lineage (NCBI taxonomy): Eukaryota > Viridiplantae > Chlorophyta > Ulvophyceae > Ulvales > Phaeophilaceae > Phaeophila > Phaeophila floridearum. Next base: position 13,019 of record JAYMFU010050340.1, read on the forward strand.
GCCCTGCTTGGGCACTTGTTTCTAGGGCGTGTTGTAGAGTCCGTCTTGCCGAGTTTGGGTACAGGATTCCTCAAGGTCGGAATAGTGTAGAGACAAGTGTGCAAGTCGCGCGCAAATTCAGCCCCTCCAGTTAGACGGTATGTGGCACGGGTCTACATTTAGCAATCTGCGACAAACTTGTCGCGGATAGCTAACTGTGGACCAGCATCGAAGGCCCGTACAGGGGTTGTTGAAGAGTGGAGACAAAATTGTCTCCACGCTTCAACCACCCACCGCTGTACGGGCCTCCGTGTGAACGCCGTGCGGACCGCATGATTCGACGGGTTTCGCTGTGTGTCGGACTGTATGGATTATACGGTATGCCGTGCGCTTGCGCAACAAGCAGCGTTCGCTGGCCCTGCTATCACGCCTCGAGACGTAGCAGCCAGGCC
>JAYMFU010050451.1:0-13422 GCA_036784835.1 Phaeophila floridearum
GTAAACAAGAACCGACGGTGCCAAATAGGTTTGGTGGGTTATCATGTTCGTGCAGCCACTGGGGTTCAGAGCGATAGCAGCATACCGTCGGCAGCTGCATCCCAGGGGCATCGACTGCAGATGGAGCAGGCGCGAGTTGCAGGAAATCTGCAACCACGGACCCCGGGGGAGCACCTCCAGCTTCAAGGCATGGGCTCTGCAGGCAACCAACAACAATCAACAGCTGGATCCATGTCACAGAACTCGTACAACATGTAGAGGACACAGCTGTAACACAGATGGCACAGACTGCAGCATTGAGAGCACGACTTTGCCACGGTGAGGTCGTCAGCAATGCACGATGCGACAGCTCGACGTGGTCACAGCAGCTACCAAGCTCAGTCACTCCCTCACCGCGTGCTGCTAAGTCAATGTGAATGGGAGACCCAGCTGCAGTCGCAGACCGAGCGCCCCTGGTGGACCACTGCAGCACACCTCGCCGCCAACATCTCTACAATTATCGATTTGCTGCTCGTAGGAAGCATAAAGGCTGTCCACCACATTTCCAACACTGAGGGCTAAAAGCACGTAATTTCCACAGCTCCTTTCCTCTTCGATTGCTACTACAGGCCACTGTAGTGTACAGGGTCCGCCCACCACGCATGGCTCAATCGGATATGCGCTGGAATTAGCTTGAATCACACACTTCTTGCGCTTCCTGCGGGTAAAAGCTACGCCACACGCCCGTTCCAACCTGCAACAGACCACATCCACAACATAGACAACGAGATTGCGGTGCCCTGCCACATTGACCCAGACCCTGCCCAATGCGTGCAATTCAATTGCCACTTTGTTTGTGGGCCAGCAGCATCAAGAGTACCCATATTGAGCAGACGTAAAACGTGCGCTCACAACAGGTGTCTGGGAACCAGGATCAATCATTCTGTATCCGCTCCACGTTCAACATTCTCTCCGTGACTCGTATTGTGCCTGCTGTGGATACACCTCATCGAGCCGAGGAAGGCATTGCACAGACCGCATGCAAGCCGCAGCTGCAGCTGGAACGCCAACAACATCTCCCCATTGTATTCGACACATTTAGTCTAGAACATGCCTTCCCCAACAATCAGCCCAACGAGAGATCTTACCCTGTCACCAACCGATCATTAGCTGAACAAGAGCCCTTAGCGTTGTCAGGGCGTACGCCGCCTGATGCGGGGGAGTCGGCAGATATCTGGCCCACCCTGCTGCAGGTTTCATTGAAGAAATTGGCAGCACCGATCCAGTCCGAGAAGTCGAAGAGCTGCTGGATGACCTCTGGCACGATGGACTCAACGCGGAACGATGAGCTGCTTAATGCTACCACATCTTGGAAGGTTGCTTCACAGAACTCGTCATTCCCATGGTCCAACTCCTGAACAGAGCGACGAGAACAATCAGCAGCAACCAAGTACCATAGCAGCACACACTGCGTGCGTACTAGGCATCCACAGGTGCCATACCTGCACGCAAGCTGTGGGCACAAACACTGACCCACACACAACTATCGCATACTGTTGCAGCGCTGCTGCGCCATTCTGGACCAGAACCTCGGAATGGTGAATATAGGGGTGCATGCATGTGGGCACATGCAACAGCATGCACAGCTCGCACAGCAGCTGTTCAGGACATCGCTGACAGCTGCCTTCTAGCACTGAATACAATTGTGAAAGATTCCCTCAGGTTCAGCAGCACACGTTTTGGTTTTCGACGTTGTCGACCTCATTATGTGGAACCTCGTCATGTGGGCTACGACGCACATCCTGCACCAAGTCCTGAATGTTCCTGCAGACAATGTCGTTCGACAGCACCTCCGCCAACACACTAGTGATGTCTTGAACGGCTTCAGGCGGGTCTCGAAGCACAGGGACGCAGGTGTTCTGACACCCGCAGTCCGACCTGGCATACACACAGGTCAAATCCTGTGACACCTGCAGAGCAGTCCGACGTTACGCTCGGAACACCTTCTACAACAAACGTCAACACAGTGAGCATTCCACTCAAGCCAGCACAGCAGGCCACATGCTCGTGAGGCAAACAGTGCCGCCTGCTCAGCATCCACAGCAACACCTGAACATTGCTGTCCTGGGTAGCAATCAGCAGGGCCTAACAAACTGGGGCTGGCACTGACGGAACAGCTGCCGATGCGACACTGTTCCCGGCATGGAACACCTGTGTGAAGACACGAAGGCCACGAGCCCAGCAGAAACCAGGATGAATCTCATGCACAGCAAATTGCAACGGTCCCATGCAATGTGCAAATAGCAAACCCTTGACCATTGACACCGGCAATGCCGCACAGGACCGCACATGACTGCCGCTCCTACACCTGGGAGAATTATCCTGGATGCAGCATCTTCCTTGCTGTGCTACTGGTAGGCATTCATGTGCCTTCCACAGACGGCATGCATGTGCATTCACATGTGCTCATGGACTGCAGATAAGAACGCACCTGTGCTGCGACGGGCAAATTACACGATTCCAAGGCATCATCAGCCAGGGCGAAGGCCATCCAGGCAAACGCCAACAGCAATGCCACCATGGAAAACCTGGTGGACGCTAGCTGCGCGCCAGGCTGCGCTGTTCAGCGCGGCCGCGAATGTGGTACGAGGCAGAAGCCACTACGACTGTGACTGTGGGGACTGCCGGCTTCCTCAGCGTGTAAACGCTACGGCTCCCAAGTCATGGCCATGACCAGCATACGTGGGGGTTGGGAACGCTCCCCAGCCAGCGATGTCAGTGGAAGGGGCTAGCGCTTTCTGTAATGGAGGATCCCAGGGAGGGAGGTGTGAATCGTAGTATGAAAAGCTTGTCTGCAAGCTTCATCCATGCAAATGTTGCGACGGCATCTGTTGATACAATCTTTCAGAGCAACAGCTAAGTAACAAAAGCGAACAATTTGAGCAGCCAGTCTGATAAAAACAGGGGTAGGCGATTGTGCAGCATTCTCCGCGTGCTCAACACAGCTGGTGTTGAACACGTGGACATGCATGCACAAGCGTCGCCCCTGGTTCATGCAACGATCCCATGCTTGAACAGAGGCAGATGCTGCCACTCATGCTGCGTGACAGATCATGCAGTTTTGCAAACACAAGACAAAGAAGCCAGAAGATCATCAATCAAGTTCTCCTGGTGAGCACGCTGACCACAACAGCACACAAGCGCTGTGTGCTTGCCAGGTCTGTTGGTGAGTCATGTCTGGATGCCATGGTGTTCACCGTGAAACCAACGTGCGTGCACGGCTGAGACCAAGCAAGTTTCAGACAGAGGCTGCCAACAACAATGGTGGGAACGGGTCTTCCCTGAGATATGAACACGAGGCGCTGTGAACACATGTGTGCTGTCCGTGTTTGACCTGCCGAACCGCATTGTTGCTCTGATAGCCGGCTGTGCCATCTGTCAGAGTGGTAGACACAGCTGCCACACGGGCAGTGGCACGTGTTGCACGCAGGCTGCACCAGTGCATCGTGCACTGACCAACACACGCAGCTCGTGCTGTTTGGTGTGCCTGAACCTTTCACCCCAGCCACTGTTTGTGCCACACACGTGCTACAGTAGGGTGCCTGTAGACGTCCCAGGACTGGAACAGCGCTGAAAATTGCCAGCAACAGCGGCCACGGCCGCTGGCCACGTCCTTGCGCTTGTGTGAGCGCGTGCTAGAAGCCGTCCAACCCCCCTCTGTCCCATTGGTGCCCGATACGCCGGCAAGCGCTGGACAATACACTTGATCAAGATCGCACCAAAACCAAAACCGCTGGGAAGGGCGCGTAAACGCTCAACTGATGGTGCCGCGCACGGCAACGGACCACGTCCGAGGCAGGGGCTAACCGCCGTGCTGCTTACAACGACGTCAGCGTCCGGCGCGCACTCGCCTGCATGCCACCTCGACTGCGTGCGCACCGGGGGAATGCCTCGTGCGCATAACAATTCCCATAATTCCTGGGCTGCTTGTGCCGTTACGCTGGCTGCTGCAGATGCTGCCGCGCACACCAGGCGCGCACGGTGCCGAGCCACGAGAATCAATGCAGTGCGTTAGAGGCGCGGCCGCAACGTTGCACGCGCTCGACGCACTGCGGTATCTTTACGCAGGCAAGCACGGCAAGTCGAAGACGTGCGGTAATGTACCGTCGCGCTCGACATCCTGAAGCGTCGAAACTGTTCGGGGCGGGGCTGCTCGCGAGAGACTGTTTCTTGTTCGCACTCACGGCCCGGCACGCGCGGCGGGGTAGGAAGGTACGGCGTGAATGGGGGGCGAGTGAGAGCCAGCAGGAGTTCCTGCTGCTTCGCAACACTGCACCGCTGCAGTAATCCTACCGCTGCGACCACCCTGCTCAACGTGGCGTTCTTCGACGCGTCCCACAACGTGTTTATGTCAATATTGTGGCATTGTGCCGCTGCAGCGACGGTCGAGCGTCATTGCGCTCGCCGAGGAGGCGTCCAGTCTGCTGCTGCAGGTCGCCGTGCACGCGGGCCGACCGTTCGTCTTCACACGCATCCCCCCATTGGACCGTGTGTGCATTCTTGGTAAGATTTGACACCGCCACCAAGTACCCTTGCCAACGTTGTACTCATTGCTGCCGAAATTAGGATGCGTTCCGGGGTCGCGCGGTTTGCGTAGCGACGGTTTGCCGGAGCGGTTGGAACGCAGCGGTTAACAAGGCAACTGACTCACGACCCAGTCACAACTCGCACACCCCTACGAGGTATGGTTCGGACAGGACGGGCACGACCAGCGATGCAAACAGGGCCTTGCTATCGTGCAAGTCAGGATGCGCACATATCACAATCGAGCAGTAGACATCCGTGAGTTTTTGTGTCCCTTGAGCAAGCCCTTGGTGTGCTGGCCACGCCGGTTGGAACATGAATCTGTGCGCCCGCCGCGTGCGTATTCCATCGATTCCCGAGATCTCCGGCGTGCCCGCACGCACCTCGTGTCTGCTGTCGAGCAGCTGCCTGGAAAACACGACTGTCTGCTAGGCATGTGTATGGTGTTGTGCTGGTGGTCCTGCGTGGATCCTGCAGCTGCACCCTCGTGTCGCAGTCCACCTCGCGATACGCTTGTTGCACGGCATCCGCACCGCTCCGCTGATTCACCGTTGCAATCCTTCCTCCACTGGTTGTTGCTCACCCGTTACCTCAGATCAAGTATTATAACGTTCTCAGGGCGTCCGACGGTCACGCTCCGAGGGTGATGCCCGCACGCCACCCCAAGACCGCCACGTGTGCCGTGCGTCACCCCAGGCGGACGGCCGGAACTCTTTCCCACTCAAACAGTGTGCTCTCAAACGCATATCGCCGGGTGGCGACAGCCCTGGCCGGCACCGCTGTCCCACCCGTGGCCGTGCAGGCCTGCTTGATCAATCGTCGTGCAGGGATCCAGACTGTGCGCAACCTCGGCTGCACAGCAGCTGACCAAAGCACGCTGCAATCAACTTTGCAACTAGATGCCTGAGATGCCTTATCTCTGAGATATCCTGGGAGATCTCTGAGAATCCCTAGTTTGCAGGTGCCTTATTTGCAGGTTCTGGTTTGCGTGCTGTGCTGCCTATCTCGAGATATGGGCTTTAAATTCGAAGTCGGAGTCGAAGTCGAAAAAAACAAATTTTTGCTGCCTATGGGGCCCCCGCGGGCGCCCAGCGGGGTATCCCCTTCGCACCTGGTTGCGTTGCCTGTCACCTCACAAGCCCAGTGACAGTATTATAGGGAGGAAATGTGCAAAGGGTGCATAGTCCCTGTGTCCCGCCACGAGTATTGCATGTGCCTTAGACAGCCGGTGTATGCAATCAACAAACACAATACCTGACAGTGTACTGCAGTTAGGACTCGATAACTCTATACCCTGTGCCCGCAGAACAAGTTGCCCCGAGTTGTTGTGAGACCAGGCTATTGACTGACAGCAATCTGTACGTTGTGCTCACGCAATATTCAATCGAGGTAATTCAAAGTAGTTGGTTATTTGAAAGCAAGGTGTTGAGGGCTGAGTTATCGAGTCCTGACTGTAGTTACATCGATGCGGAAACCAACACATAGGCCCGTAGGTCTCATGAAAACACGTGTGGGACAGACGACATGTACACCATGCACATGCAACTCACACATTGAGTAGTTCAGATGGTAAGGCATACAGCTCAAGGCATGGTGACATTGATATGGTACTGTATACTGAAATTGCATGAAAAGTACAACTGCAGTGCATCTGGTCGCCCCGAATCATTCACGCCTACACTTAAACAGTGAAGATTGCCTTTGAAATAAGGTTTGTAGCACATCCAGCTAACATTGGATGTCCCCCCTCATACGTCAACGAGAGTGCGGGGATCAAATCCACAACACTAGACAGGTCATCTGCATCCCTTTCATAACAATCCCCAAACTGAAACGGTGCCCTGAAGACTTGGAGGTCTGCAGGGTCACATGTATGGGTGCCTGTGTAGCACCAGCCACTTGAGCTACCAGGGTAGCCACCTTCCACATCACAGGACTCACTCGCTTGAGGCATGGCAACGACACACACGAGAGTGGATACCCCTCTGGCGCCATTTTCTGTTTATCTGAAGCCTGTAGCGTCCCAATCATGCACAACCTTGCAAGTGGGCCCTCATAACTCAGAGTGCCCTCATAATAGGCTTCACGACACACAAGCAGCAGTGCTGCTTGTTCTTGGGGTGGACCCTGTGGATGAGCCCGATGGTATTGGGATCCCCTTCATGCAGCAGCTGTCGGATGTCTGCTTCAGGGCTTACTGCGTGTGACAAGCTTTGGTTGTCCGCAGCAGTAGCTGATACAACCAAGGACCCAGTTGCGTCTTCCTCCTCACCCGTTTTGCATCGGCTTTTCAGCCTTGTGATTGTTGCTGCCCCCGGCCTCTGCGCTCCAAAAAAACCGCCCCGGTTCCGAGTGTGAACGGGCTCCGAGGTAAACGGCCTGAAGTTCGCACCCTGAGGCCACGCAGGTGCTACGGACGTGCCATCACTATCCCGCGCTTCCGGAACGGCGCTAACCCCCTCTGAATTCTCTTCAGCAGCAAGGCGCCAGGGGAGAGCAGCACCAGTCGAGCTAGCAGCGGTTTTGGTTGCCACCCGCTTGCAAGGCACCTCTACCCCGGATGATCTCCTAGCGGTGTGTTTCGTACATGCCATAAAACTCAGGAGATCGGCAAGTGATAAGCGTGTAGTACTTCCCTTTGTTGTTTGCTCTGAAGCGGTACTTAAGTATGGTGCAAGTCATGGAAGCACACCAGTGTGCTGTTTCAAGTTCGACGCTTCCTGTTTCTCACATCGCGTGATGGACATAGCCACATTGCTATGTGCTAACTGACATCAAGCTGTGTTAACACAGCTTGATCTCCGTTTTGTTGCATTTGCAGAGAATATGTCGGGCCGATCTCGTAGCACATCAGGTCTTCTGCTTCTTCTTCTTGCCAAGCCGTCTGGACATCCAAACGAGCTGAGAGGGGTTCAGCTTGTCCCCTCCTGGTCTTGTCTGGCTCGATGCTGCCCTTCGCCCCTCCGGCCCCCTCTCGGGGAGCTGAAGACGATGGCAGTCCAAGATGAGGCGTGGTCCCCGGTTTGATTGCCCCACAGCGCTTTGGGCGCAGTGTACCAGAATTGCATGCCAGCGAATTGGATGGATTTTAGGCACTTGTAGTACAACACACGTAACATTCCAAAAAGTTGTAGCCACCTGCGGTACATCCCAAAATTCTTTCCGGCATCACAGCTGTTGCTTGGGGAGCTCATGGTTCGAACTGGTTATATCGGGCATCGGGTGATGTGCACGGTGCAGTTTGCAATCAGATTGTCTCAACATACAGTAGTTTCAGCGCTACCGGTCCAACTCCATGCAAATAGGCACCTAAACTCTAAGATCTCAGAAGATCTCTAGGAAAGGTACATGCCACCAACAACGAGACTGGAAGACGAACATGCTTATGGCAACTAGCTCGGGTGGATAGACCCCAGAATCACTGCGAGATAACTCACAGTCTCACACTCCTGGACCTCACAATGTCATTTCATTAGTACGTCGCGGCGAGAATCTCAATTCAACCGCGTAGTTCAAAGGTGTTACTGGGGCCAAATTGAGGAGTCGCGAGACGTAGAGTACAACCAGATGCCCGGTGGCATTGCCCACACGAGTGTTACCCCAGCACACAGCCTAACTATCACAACATTCTTCCAGGACCTCAGGTTATTCACTCAGGCTTACTTCATGTATCACTTGTCGGAGGTATCTGTTTCCTTTTCCGCCTTATCCTGTGGATCGAATGGCGGGCGACGCCACTTCGATTCTCGGCAAGGCAGGTACGATGTTCGCATGCACACGCGTGCGAACGGACGCGCAGGCAGCAGCCGCAGTCGACGCCCTCGGTACGTTTTGTTGAGGGAATCTAAGCCGCTTTAAACTCCAACGATATAACGAGCAGATGAACATTGCCACGGCAAGCGTCAAGCAGTAGCGCAGCTGGTGACCAGGTGTGAACGAGGTTTGACCAGTTGTGAACTAGTCCCGATACATCAAGAGATCTCAGCACCTTCGCTGTCAGCGATGAAGATGTGGCAGCTGGTACGGAGGGAAACTTGTGCAGGTGGCAAATGCGCGGGTGCAGATACCGGATTAAACGTTCAGGCCTGCGACAGACCTCAGAATTGGCCGTGCCCTGCGGCAGGTTACCTGCCCCGTCCCAGCTTCGACCCGCGGCTTGGACTACCATGGCTGCGCAAGGGGAGCCCTTGACTGCCGCGCAACTGAAAGTTGCGCTAGCGCAATGCCAAACCATGCGGAAGGGCAGCGACGTCGAGGCCCCGGACGCGCCAAGAATCCCTCGAGAAAGGTACTCCCTTCTCCACCGCGTCTTGCGGCACAGACCTCACACCCCACCTAACATCATTGTTCCCAGCCGTTCAGCTCCCAGCTGCCAACGCCCAGGGCGTGCGTGTCTGCGTCGATTGCTCCGCATGCCATTCTCACCCAGACCGTGTAAGCGGAGGTCACATCCGCTGTGTCACGAGGTCCCAGTGCTGCTTCAGCTGTTGCTCAACTCCTAGGTAGCGTACGACGAACCAGATGACTACTGAGGGCCTTTGACTGCAGATACGGCGCTGACGTGCAACCGCAGGGCAACCGGGTCAGCGCTCGGACACAGGCGGAGACGGGCGACGTGTTCAGCGTCAAAATCGACCTGGACCCGGCAGGCAGGGGCTTGTGGATCCCATGGCTTGGGCAAGGCAAAGCGCAGCTTTTGGACGGAAGCCCTCCATGCAAAGGATGGGGCACGTACTGCGACCCAATTGCAGCTGACTCGGACATCGAATGGGTAGTGACAGGCTTCTTCTCAGGCTGCTACGCAGCTTGCTTCAGCAATGCACCCCCAACGTTTGCGTTTGCCCACCTCATCACACCAAGTGTGCCCCTCACAATCCCCCCCCGCCCCCCCCCCCCCCCTGGTCTTCCTTGGAGTGGGATGCCGTCCAAGTTACATCGCTTGTGGGGCCAGTGTTGCTCCACCCAAGCCATTTTGGGGATTTTTGGGGCTCGATCCCAAACCTACACAGAATTGTTACAGAAAGCCATGCATGTCCACAGCTGCCTGAAGATTGCTGTTTGGGCACCTGATTCCTGTGGCAATGGTGCTGCGCACACATGTGATTTCTCTACATGCATCTGTAGGCTGTGGCTGAAGTTCACCACTGCAGTTCTGATAATGATTTTGTAGCTCAGTACCCATGAAGGGATTTGTTGGGAGTATTTCCTGCCTTCCAGATTGAACAATGTCGGCCGGTTTGTGGAACACTGGTTCTGAAGATGTCAATCACTCTACTCCGGCCAGGTACTCTCAAGAGCTCTCAATGGTGCCTGCGTTAGCTGCACATAACCGGCCACAATGGGTGTTGTTACACAAGGGAGCTTACAGCAAGAAAACCGTGTGGGGTGTACATGGTACACCTGGCAACGCGGAGGAATCGTTTCCAACTGTTGTGACAATGTGCTCCTGATAAACCACTGGCCATGTCACGTGGTCACGGTACATGTCCAGTGATTCACTGGAGTGCTTCCGTGCAGCATCAATGTACATATGTGTAGTGCTGCTACAGTGCGCAGTGTACTGGGCCAACAAAACGCTTGAAGAGATGCATGTGGCTGCAGGTGACGGGTACACTGCTGCCTGCGTGGAGGATCAGTAAGATGCGATCATTGCTGCTCTCCCGGGCGGCACGACACTGCGCCACAGGTGGGAAATGAGAGGAAATGTGCCCGAAGATGGACTGGGGGTGATCTTCTGGATGCGTGAAGGCGGAAGCTGGGTGGAGAGAACGCTTTTCGTGTTGAGAAGCAACATGCACGACGGAGCGTATGACGTGCGCAAGAGAAGGCCTGAAACGCCGTTTGCCTGAAGGTCACACCCTTTCAACGGTTGCGTGCAGGTAGTAATTACAGAACGAAGGCGTGGAACGTGGCCGTGAAGCAAGAGCACAGCAACAGCAAACAGCAGGGCAAGGACAGGCAGCAGCGGCAGCCGAGGCTAGCAACCGGAACCCACGAGCCGCTCAAGCAGAAGGCACCGGGTCACCCACAGTGAACTGATTGCCAGTAGTGGTTACATCGACACGGGCGCAAAGTAGTGGCAAGCACGCCACATGCAAGTATAAGGTCATGTGTTTGGCTTGAACTTCTGATTTCAAGGGTTTTGTCTGACTCGAGTATATATGGCAGTGGCCTTTTAAGACTGGGGTATTCAAGTCAGTGAATCGGGGTTTCACTTCCGCATTCTTCAGCTGTTGTGAATCATCGAAACAATCACAACGGGTGATTGATTCGCCATGGCGTAGTGCGTACGAGGGCATGCACGGCTGCAGGAAGCAGACTTGAATACACACAACTCCCGAAAAACAGGGGCGGACAGCCTCGCGACAAGTCGTTTTGCTTGGGTGCACCGGGCCCGCGGCCGCGGGGCGCTGCACCGCGCTCACCACGCTCCGGAAGCAATGCGCCGAGTATTGCTACAGCGCACAGCATAGCCGAGCTGCATAGAGCGCCAGTGGGCAGCTGTTGACCGCAATGATAGTAGCCCTTCTATCGTTACTATTTACTATCCCGGGCTACTACTATCTTTGCACCGGGCCCCATTTAAATACCAAGCTACCGTTCAAATGCCAAGCTACCATTTAAACACCAAGCTGGGGCTGATCTCTTATACATCGGCAAGAAGTGAAAGGACGTACAGCTGCGCAAGGACTCGTGAACAATGACGGGTAGTCAATGAAGGGCTGTAGCCTGCTGTCTTGAAATACGTCCTGGCAATGGATCCCAAAACCCGCTGAAATCCCGTTTGTTGCCCATTTGTCGACAGGCTGCAGCTGTATGAAGGCGGGCTGCGATGCATGTTGCGGCACTCGTTTGGCATGGACGAGGCTTATGCGACGGCTGGTGTGACCCTCGTTCGCGTGCTGGTTCGTGCCGCCCAATTGTAAGCCGTGCTCTGAATGGTCACGCACGCAGTCATGACGCTTGCGGGCGGCGTTGCAGCATTGCCACGTGCTCGAGCCAGTGACACTGGGGCTGGGACCCACGTAAAACAAGATATGGAGCACCCTGGATTTCAGGCTGCGCGCGGATGTGCAGCGCATGGGCAACGTGCGCCACAGTCAACTCGACCCCGTTGCAGCGACGCATCTGTTTCGGGGTTAACGGTTGAATTTGCAGCCCGGACAGGAATTAGCGTATCGGGTATCGGGTATCGGGGAATTGGGGTTCCCCCGTTTCCGGGCGCGCAGACATCGACGCTAGTGCGGCATCTCATGTGAAGCTGCTGTTCAGACGCTGGGCTCTTCCCCCGGGCCCCTGGGGGTGACCTGATGGGGGTCTGATGGGGTGGACCAGGCAATGTAGCCAACGTAATGTCTTCTCCTCGTAGCTGCCAGTGCTCCTATTGCTGGGACTGTCCAAACCGTAACAGACCCCCAATCTCCAAGAGCCAATATGAGTTAGATGTACGACTGGGGTTCTGTGCTCTGGACTGCTCTGGACTGCGTGTGCAGCACACCACACCTGCATGTTGTCACCGCCAGTGCTGCAGATGTGAGCAGCTGCAGCATTTGCCCTCACAAGCCAACAGGCACGGGCAGTGAAGCTGGGATTTACCCAGCTGGGGCAGCGTGCATGCATCGATGTGCATGTGGGCGCAGCGGCAAGATTGCGCTGCTTGCAGGTTAAATGCTTGACCTTGTGCCACCTCCAGCCACATGCATGCTGACACGGGTCACTGGGGGGTCCACATCCAGGTGTTCACCGAGCAATCTTTCTGAGTGTGCCCTTAAGCCATGCAGATTGCACACTCTTGAGGTTATGGCAGGCACCTGACTGCCTGCATTGTTGCCCAAACCTTGTGAACAATTGTGTGCATCCTTGGATGCCATGGTGTGGAATGTTAAAGCAGACCACACTTTTTCTGGTGTTTTTGCGAGTGTGGAACATCTGCAGCATGCTTGCTTTCTTGAGCTTCAGTTGTGCCAACACTCCCATTGCCTGCAACCTTCTCAAGATGAGTGATATGGAATTCTGTTGGAAGGTGTTGGCTTCCAAGTGGTAAAATATGCTTACACCTGTGGCCATTAGGCAGGCATGTACGCCGCCACAAACTGTTGTGGAGTGGTGACTCGTCTACAAACCTGTTTGCAAGCATGCATGTCTCAGCCTTGTGTGCGAACAGTGCACATGCGCAAGCATGCCTGTACATTCACAAGCGCGCCCACTGGCTGTCTCAAACATGTCTCCTGCCGTATCAGCCACAATTCAAGCATTGGCTCGTTACATAGCCCTGGGGATAGCAATTGGCAGCATTGGCAACCCTGCGCCACAGCGCTACATGAAGCGTTGTCTGCTCGGGTTGGCTTGGTGCCAAGTTGTTAGTGCTTGTTGGTTCGCTGCTGTTGCGAAAGATGGAACCAACAGTTGTTGCAGCCAAAAGTGCGGGGGTGAGGCTTGCAGACAGGCCTTTCACACTGCATCTCGAACCTCCCTGCCTGGAGTCTTCACATCAAGGAGAGCGCTAGGACGTTCTGGAGATGTCGCTGGCTGAGGAGCCATGGCAATGACTTGGGAGCCGTAGCGTTTACACGCTGAGGAAGCCGGCAGTCCCGAAAGTCACGATCGTGGTGGCTTCTGCCTCATACCACATTCGCGGCCGCGCTGAACAGCGCAGCCTGGTGTGCAGCCGGGGCCCAAGGTTTTCTATGGTGGCGCTGCTGTTGGCGCTTGCCTGGATGGGCTTCGCCCTGGCTGATGATGCCCAGGAATCGTGCAATTTGCCCGTCACAGCACAGGTTCGTTCTTATCTGGGCTCTGTGAGCACACGTGAATGCATACATGGCGTCTGTGGAAGGCATGTGAATGCCTCCCAGTACC
>JAYMFU010050562.1:0-13378 GCA_036784835.1 Phaeophila floridearum
GTTGACATCAAACTCAATTGCATGAAGCTGCCTCTGCGGAAGGTACCAGAGGCACCACGGGTCAATCATGGAAGGTACTAGAGGAACCACGCGTCAATCACAGAAGGTACTAGATGAACAACACGTCAATTGCCTCCCAGGCATGCGCACCCCACAGCTCATACAGCTCTCTTGTCACTCCCCTGAGATGTTCCAGGGCCGGGCGAATGATAGGCACACGGTGCCAGGTTGCTTTGCAACCGCTGCACCCTGACTCCTCGGGTGGCCACGACGGCGCCGCACCGTGAAGTAATCCCGGAAGACAAAGACGGGGATGCCGAAGATGAAGGCGCCGAGGTACTTGATCAGCGCCCAGTTGAAACCTGCGGCGTCCTTGGCGGACAGGGCGTTGAAGAAGTCCCGGCCGAGGAAGTTGAAGGCGACGGACACGCCCGTGCCCAGCAGGGAGAGCGCCACGAGGCTGACGAGCGCGATGCGGGCCTTCCCCGCGTCCGGGTTGTCGATCCAGTAGGGGGAGACCAACTGCAGGGCAACGCACCGCGCGGCTGTGCAGATCGGCCCTAGGCTGCGGCGGCCTCTGCACCGAAGGGAGTTGCATGCGGGGAGTGCGAGCGCCAAGTGGACGTGGGGGTTGTCAGGGGATGCGAGGTGTGCTTGCAATTGCTAGGTTCGTGCAAGGCACCTCCGAGACGTGTATGTTGCACTCAGACTGTGGTGGTGGAAGAGGTGGCTTCCAGGCTGGGTGGAAGAGGCAGCTTCTTGGCTGCCGCAAGGCGCAGTGGGCCAGAACATGAATCTGAGACGGGCTGGGTTTGGCGCGCTGTGATTCAGTCCTTGTGTTGGGCAACAGCACGGACTGCATCCAGCAGGGCATGTAGAGACTGTGGGGTCATCAAGTTCTGGCACAAAGGATGAATTCTGGAACCTTTCATTCATGACAGACGCCCGCAGGTTCACCGGCATGTTGCTGGTGGAGCGAGGATGCTAGTGTGACCAGCACCCCGGCTGCAGACCACCAGGTACGGTGGTACGGTGGTGCTGCTCGTGTTCAGCGGGCCGAGTGCCACGGACAACAGATTGTGCAGACCAGGACAGGTTCCAACTTGAAACCACGCAGGCGTGTCGTTGATGGCATGCATGGAACGTGCTTACGGGTGTAGGTTGCTGGCGTGCATTCGTGTTCATCATGGTTGATCCATGTCCAGCTGTTAAGATTCAAAACTGGCAGTTCAACTTGATCGCACCCTAGCTTGCAGGTGCAGTGGCAGCAAACCTTGACTAATCTGCTCCAGATCAGGGACAGGTTCGTGGAAGCACCCTCCTGTTTGATGTACTCCTCTGAAGCCGCTGCGCTGCCTGCTCCCGGGGCTGCACCGGCAGCGCCGCCGGCGGCAGATCCAGCGTCCGCTGGCGAATTTGAGGCAGAAGTTGAATCGCCGCCGTCGGGTGCGACGCGGTCGGGTTTGTCACCGCGTCCGGCACACCACGCCACGGCAGGCTTCTGCCTGTGAGGGGCGAGATGCTTAAGCTCGGGTCTTCGGCAGCGGGTGAATCTGAGTCTTTTGATGCTGCATTCGCGTTTGCATGCGGAGGGCGAGCGCGCGAAGCCGGCCATGGCGCGGCTGTGTGGACGCAGAGGCAGGCCCTGCTGCCGATAACGTGGCCCGCTGGCTGCAGACGCCGCGCACAGAGAACGGTGTGTTGAGTGCGGAACGCCGTCCGTTCCATTATCGGAGTGGCTGCGCTCCGCGGGAGCGGGAGGCGTCCCGGAGACGCAGCGCAGCAGCCCTCGACACAGGTCAAAAACACGTCAACAGCTGGGAGAGAAAACAGCTGATTACCACATGCATGGCCAAAACGTGTAACCGTACAGGTCAAATTGGGCTATTAATAAGCTTCGGAAAGCTTCGTGAAGGGTGATTCGGTTTCGGAGCAGCTGCGAACACAACACCCGACCGCGCACCAGCCCCGAAAACGTTCGGACACCTCACAAACCTCATACTGCGAGCGCCTGGAGTCTGCATCGCACGCTACCGGGTCTGGGTTGCGAAGGCTACGTTACGCAGATCTTGCGAAGAATCCGCGGATCCGGAAGAATGCAGTGTACGCGCCCGCGCTCTCGACGACGTCTCGCGCCCGACGCTTGATCTTACGGACACTCGATGCATGCAGGCGTGCAGCTCAAAGCGGCGCCGCGGGTCCCGCGCGTTCAGCCGCAGAACCGCGTTGTTGCGTGCCGCCCCAGGTGCAGCGTTGTTCGCCGCCCCGTGCTTACTCACCCGGCACAGACGTGAGCGTTTACAAGCATCTGCTGCTGCAGGTCGTACCAGAACAACCAGCATCCTAGGCGGGACGGGTTCTGGACGGGCTTCGCCCTGGGGGGCGCGCTCTTCGGCGCGGCCGGCTTCTTCTTCGCCCCACAGGTGCAGCCCCCATTCCTCCGCCCCCTCTCTTGCCTACCTAGTGCAGCAGTCTCACTGTTGCTGCTCAGGGTCTGTGCTTGGCCCAGCTGCCGACTGGGCTGCTGCTCCCAGGGCGAGCAGCAGAAGGCTGGCAGGCGGTGCTACAATGTCTCCCCTCGTGCCCGTGCCTTGGTTCCATCTGACGCGGATGCGTAGTAGGGAGAGTAACAAGGGATCTAACTGTTCAGATGAGCAGGCAGCGGTCAAGTGACAGTTGCCCCAAGCGCCCCTTGCAACGCACTACTTGGTCGTTCGTTGCGAAAGCGGCTCCGTACCTTGCTTCGACCCATTGCAAGTGCCGGCCAGCAGCGCCAGCCATCACAGGCCTGCTTGAATGCCATCGACAACATCAGCACGTTCTGACAACGGGACATGAGTCGCAGAAACACGCACCTGCCTATGTGAGCAAGCCATTAGCACTGCAATGTACATACTGCTGGTCATCAGCCCAATAACCAGCACTGCTGCTGTTGTCAGCAGGTGTGCACGCGTGGGTGTGCATGGGGTGCTGTGCACATACCACCCATATATACCACCGCCCGGCACTCAGCAACGCTGGGTCCGTGACTGGTGTGCTGTGCTCCGCGGCAGACGCATCCCTGCGGCACAGCCGCCTGACGTTACACGCCTTGCAGATCTCCCGGGCCATCCTGAACGAGCAGCAGAAGTTCAAGGCCCCCAAGTGGCTGGAAGAAAACGCACCGCCTGTCACCAAGGAGGAGCTAGAGGAGAAGATCAACCAGCTGCACAGCGCCATCAACGACGTCGCCTCCCAGATCGGTCCGGAGGAAAAAACAACGTCACAGAACAGCTCCAGTGACGCCCTGGATGTGACAACCAGCGTTTGAGGTCTCGTGCGCCTCATGCACTGATAGCCGCCTGCGTGAATTGCCTCGCGGCGTGACCTGCCCGCCGCATTGGAGAGCGTCTGCTGGCACGGTGGAGTGCAGCCCCAGCGGGTGTAGATCCCCAGCGGGCTTTCAGGCGGTCGTGTTGCTGACATTGCGTTCTGGGACCGGTTGCTTGGCTGCGGATGGCACGTTGCGGATGGCAATGAACTCTTTTGCCGCGCTCTGTGGCCATGCTCTGTTGCATGCGGCATGGCTGTGCAAGCCTGGTGTTCTGTGCAGTGCTTGAGGCGTTCATGAACCGTTTGCAGCTCTGTGTGTACGTGTGTGCAGTTGTGTGTGAGCCATGAGTGATTGTTTGATTTGCGACGAGTAATTGTCAAGCCAGTGTGTGTGTGTGTGTGTGTAACGGCAGTGGCGTGCGGCAGTAGTGGCGTGCTGTGCATGATTTCTGCGCGTCGTCGTTTTGCTCTAACAAATACATACATATAGTAGCACGGGAAGGGATGCTGGCAGGACGATTTGCATCACGTTTTGAGAGTGTTTTGGCCAAACCATCTCACACTGACCCAAATTTGGGTCAGTGTGATCTTTGTTGTGGGTGTAGTGGGGTGTTTTGCGTAAGCCCGCTTTTGCTGGTGCTTCGCTTGAGGCTGGTTTGGCCTGTGCTTGAACGGCTGCTGGTCGCTGTTCTGTTGCTCTTTGAAATATGCCGCTGCTGGCCGTGCCATTTCTGTCGACTCCTTTTTCGTAGTAGATAGGAAATCTAAAGACAGAAGCAACGCTGCCAGCAGAGGAAGCAAAGCAATATAGAACGCATTGTTTGACTACTACTACAACGCATTGTGGCCAAAGCGATGAGAATCGGAAGCAGACAGCAGCTAGCTTGCACAAAGGAAACACAGGCCAGCAAGCGCCTGAGCTCCGCCGAGGGCACCATATCGCCCAGCACAAATGCACAGCCCGCCACCTTCGCATAGCTGGATGCGAACGTGCGGAAAAGCTGCTCGTTGACCGGACAAAGCGCAACCAACAACTCCGCAATCGCCCGCTGCATGAGGTCGACTTGGTCGACCCCCCCGCCCGCAGCCTAAGCCTGGTTCCCCAGCTTGGACAACAGCACCGTGGCCCGGCTTGCCAAGGTGGCCCCATGGGGCGCGTCCCACCACGCGTGGGAGATGGGGATGAAATCGTCTGGAAACGCGTTCTCTCGATATTTGCGGCGCTTCTCGCCATCCCGCCGTGCAGTAGTAGCTATGGTCCGTCTACCTACGGAACGGAAGGGAGCAAAGCACGGCCAGGGCTGACACGGGAAAAAAGAGAGCAAGAACAACATGCCATCACGCCACGAGGGCTCGGCAACATGCAACAGAGAACAGAAACAAGCAGAACGAACAGCCTTCGGCCTCGCCTACAAATCAGTAGACGGAAATGGGTCACTGGTGACAAGCACACTGCCAGCTACCTTACCAAGTTGAAGGCACATGTTCGAAACAAACGCCCCCGCATCACAGCGCAACCAACGGCTGCAGGAGGGCACCCTGAACGAAGGCTGGCTTGGTCGAGCGCCCAGCAAGCGCCACAACGTCCCCCAACTAAAAGAGGAGGGCTGTGGCTGGGCGCCCTGGGCGGTCTCAGGTTTCATGTGACAGCTGTAGTATCTCGAGATAGTAACGTGAGGACGAAAGAAGCAACCATCCGCAGCCTCTGCGGGCAGGAGACACAACCCAAAGGCAGACAGAGAACACGGCCTGAAACGCGAGCATGAAAGGCAGAGCACAGAGCGCAAACACAGGACAGAAGACACACAGCAGAGTGTTGAGAACCATCAGCAGACACAGGTGCAACAGACAAAGTGTACTGGCATCAGCAGCCAATTCCCGCTCAGTCGAAGCACCGTGCCACCTGCAGTCGTCGTGGCTACCGTTGGCTAGGTCTCATTGCCTGACACGTGCATTTGTAACATATTGACATTTCCTCCTGTTTCTGTTTCTGTAACATATTGACACTCATCTCATGGCCCGACTCTGACGTTCAAAGCCACAAACTGTTTCCACCATGGGTGTATTCTGTTGGCTCACCACAGTCATCTCTCACTTGCTTGGTCGAAGCGAGGTCTTGATGACCAGCACCGACAAGGACTTGCACGCATTCCACGGAATCCACAACACATTGCCAGTTCATGTATGGACGCCAGAATATTCCAGCGCCTAGAATATTCGTAGTGAACGCCATGCAACTTACGTGTCATGCTGCGGACACGTGGACACCGCGTACATGGCTGCGAACTGTCCATGAATCACAGACCGTTACTCGAGCACGGATTCCCCATGATCAACATGCTGCAACGCTGGTTCCGATACTCCGTTTCACGGCTAAGATGCTGTCGAGGCGCCGCAGATTCAATTCTCATGGCACGCCCGGTGCGATTACCCTTCCCGTCCATCAGATAATCGCAAGCGAGTTGCCCCAGCCGCTGCATTTGGCACGCGGCCGCGTAGCCCTGGAGCACGGCGTGCCGAGACAGAGTTCGCAATTTGGGAATCTTTCGTATCCGGGCTCGCGGTACGCCGTGGAAGAATCTTCGGCATGCGATGTGCGGCGCCGACGCACGGCAGGCCTGCAGACAGATCCGCACCTGACCTACGTATATTCGCTTGCACGACAGACACAGTCTTGCTGCGGGATTCTGCAACGACTGCGACGATCCATTGACCAAAACAGCCCTGCACACCGATACCATCCACACACTCAGACCCACGACCTGAGACCAATTCGCGAAACGAATTGCTACACCAGTACCAGCACGATACGCCACGAGGGAAAGGTATGCGAAGGCGATGTTGGCACATGCTCGCCACCTGCTGCGACGGTGACACTTGGTCACCCGTTATGCCTGGTGTCCCTGCGCGTCGTGAGCGTGTTCCAGGTGGCTGTGTGCACCAGCTGGTGTCCGCTCATGGCAGCGTCGGACGATTCTTAAGCCCCCAGCTACCTGGCACTCGCGCGTCAGTCTCATTACAGGTCTCTGGTATCACTGGCACTTCCGGACCCACAGCTGTCGTGCAGGAACGTCATGTCGCTCCGCCCCCATGCCAACCTGCACCTCCACTTCAACCATTTCCTGCACCTCGCGGTCCTCTGGGCGAGTACCTTGTGGCGTACGCTCTTTCTGCGGACAGCGACGGCATCGGCGCTTAAGGTGCTGGATCCGCAGCAGCGCTTCGTGCTGTCGTTTCGGAATATACTCATGGTGCATGCATGCTTACGAACTGCAGTGAATCCCAGCCCACATGGAGTAGGGCTGGGTCCAGCTGGGGCCGCACGCTACAGCAGCATGTCAGCATGTAAGCCGGAGCGACAACGCGTACTCGAAACAGAATGTGTTTGCAGGTCAATGCACAGCCACCGCCTGCGCTCAAACCTGCTGCTGCACCCACCCCTGCTGCTGCACAATCCCCTGTCAAGGCAGCCCCGTCGTGCTGCTCGCGGTTTCAAGCGAAGGTATGAACTTGTCTGCTGCAGTATCCTCCTTGTGTCTGGCATGGCATGCGATGTGGCGCTGGAATTGCTCTGGCTTGCTCATGTGCGCAGAGAGGCTCACCTCTGTGCACAGCATGCTCTGCACGTGTGCATGCACAAGCATCCCCAGCTGAAATGCTGCTCCTCCACCAGTCTGTGCGCATAAATGGCATGGTGCGTTGTCAGGAAGCTGTATTGCTTGCAGGTGAAGTCAGCTGCAGAGTTCCTACTAAAGCAGCAGCTGGATGGGAGCGGAACTTCTGACCTTGTGGAGATTGCTGCTGGCTTGGCTAGCATGGGCTTCAATGTGAAGTGCAGCATAGGGCAGGGCCTTGCGGGAAGCAGCACACGTGAAGTTGTCTTCGCCAAGGTGCCGCTTTTGGCTTGTTCTGTGCATGAACGTTCTGCTTGGTCTACTCCGCTACAGCAACATGCAGTGATTGGTAAAGCGAGAGAGCGTACGGTTGTGAGGCTGGGAGTGTGAGCTCATTTACAGCAAGAACGAGTGTATGCATTTGTGGATGCAAATCGGTATTCTGTTCCGGATGGACTGGTGTGCTGCATTGGGTATGGGAATGTCATGCAAACAGGAGGTTGTGGAGAATTGGAGGTCATTTGCATCCAACAGCCATTGTGTAAACCCGAGCAACCGCGTGTGGTATGCTTGCTGGCCATTGATGTTCCTATGTGCCAACTGAGTGTTCAGGGCTGGCACCTCAAAACACAGCCTAGGAAAGTGAAGGATAATGGCTTGCGAGCTGAAATGACGGTGACAAGCAGGGCATTCCGATACTCAGCTGGTGCGCGGCTGCCAAGCTGATAGCCCATGCACACAGTAGCAACTGTGTCATCACAACGGCGTTGACTCCTTGCTACAGTTCGCGTCTCCTCCTCCTGTTAGCACTTGCTGACAGCAAAGGATGATGTGGGAGGTGTTTGTGCAGGACTCCCACGGGTCGGAAGTCATGCTGTACCTCAGCATGCAGGATCCCAGGAGCCGGGAAGCCCAAGTGGAAGTGCTGCAGCGAACTGTTGCAGAGATGGTGTAGGCATTGCACCATGGTGTATGCAGCTGCATACACTGTTCACACCATTCACAGCTCATGCCGGGCTGGTGTGTTCACCAGCACATTTGGATGCGGGGTATCGCATCTGGCCTGCACATGACGGCCTTGTAGAGGCGCTATTATGGGAATGGTTTGATATGGCTGTTGTATACTTTACATGGTTGAGTCAGATGTGATACGTGACTGCTGCTCCTTGCTTTGATGTGGCTTGCCACACGTTTGCGGCCAGAATGTCAAGGTAATGAACCGCAATGGACGTCATGGATCTGCGAATGAGGTTGCTGTCCTGTTAGTCAAAGCCCTTCGACGTACCTTGCACCTTGAATATGATCGATGACAGACGCAAGAAAACCCTGCCCTGGTCCCAAATGGTATCAGTACAAGCAGCTATTGGAAAGGCTGCACAGGCTACATCTAGAGACACAATCGCGGGTCTGGCGCCCACGCTGCGCCACTGAGATAATCATATCCTTGTGTATGTTGCTGCTTGAAGCCAAATGGCTTCCTGGGTGCTCAGCTCGTTCTCTGGTTTTCAACTGTTTTGGTCGTATTCTGCCCGTTCTTTCGCTTTGTCATCTTACTACAGTTACACTTGACGCAGCAATAGGCCTGGCTGCCGCTGCTGCCCAGCCCGAGGGCGTGTGCGTCGAGTCACCGGGGGCCGCGGGTCGATGACCGGTGCCTCGACCGGCATGCCGCGGCACCTCCTGACAACCACTGGAACCCCTGGCGCAGATTGCGCGTTTTCTCAGCAGTGAGTCAGCACTCGAGCGACGCATGAACGCCAGCCAACGTATCTCGATAACGCTCGTGCACGCAGCAGTCCTGAAGCATCTGCGTGGCGTTAGAAAATGCGGTTTGTTGCAATCAGACTCAAACGAGATATCAGCGGCGTTGGCATTCAACATGTGTTGTCAAGCATGTCACAGGTGCGCTTGGGCGTGGCAACCGGGGAAGTCATGCCCGCGGAAGTTGACAATTGCGTGCCGGTGTGCGTGTTCCAGCACCCAGGTCCCTGACAATCGCTTTCAGATCAGATGACAACATTCGAAAACTTTGTTTGTTTTGTCTGATCAAATGTGAACCTGCCGCTGATTTCTGTCGTGACTCGGCATGAACTGGTGTGAACAAGGACTGGGATTTCGGCCATCTCGGAGATATCGCTTCTTCAACCCAGTTCATGCCGAATGTACCGCGTTGCTCACGAAGCAACCCATGGAACCCGAGACCGAGGAGGCCTACTGCCAAACTCAGCCGGATCACCATGTCGGACGTGCGTGCGTTGGCACAAAAGCGAGCGGGCCGGTGTGCAGCTGTCACGACCTGTCAGTGGTGCGTACAGCACAAGTTGTACTGCACGGCGTTGATGGCGTAAAGAGGACTGTTGACACGCGACCGAGCCCTGCCATAGCGATCTTCGCCGCTCAAAGCAGTTCCTACGCAGCAGCGACCAAATGAGTGTCGCCGTCCATTGCCGAAACTCGCGCCTGAGTACGCGTTGGTTAACTGGCTCCTGGCTCGGGCGCCGAACAACCGCGACATCAAGTGGAAGACGCAGGGCGAGTGCGCCGCAGCAAGATGTCCAGGTACATCGCAATTGTGACGTCGCATATATAAATGAGTCGGCGCCCGCGTGCTGAAAGAGACCGCACCGGTCCCTCGCTGTTCTGAGGGACGGGTTGTTCACTAACCTGTCGGAAAATAGAAAATTTTCTCCTTGAGTTTGGCCTGATTGCGAGAGCTTGTATGGATATCTCTGGAAATACTGCCGTAGGTGGAGTTCGTTCGAAGCGGGATTGGCAGCGCAAGGCCAAGGCGGTTGAGCAGGTAACGTTCTGGCGTCAAGACGCGTTCCTGCCGGGGAGAGAATTCAAAACAGAGTGGGCTCCACATGATACTGTCTTCAGCCCACGCGTGGCCACGCAGCGCGCTGTGCCCAGCATGCTGCAGCATGTTTCCCTTTCCTGTGCATGTCAGCTTGCCTTGCTTCTTTGGGTGCGCATATGTAACAAGGCCGGTACATACCGGCCTTGTTGTGTTGAGCGCCTGTTTCGGAGCCCCCTTGCCTTGTTTGTATCTCGCAGATGACTTCCAAGCCGACTGCTGAGTGTCAGAAGCGTTCACCTGCTGTGTACAAGATTAGGGGTCACCGACCGTTGGCCAACAGTATCCATGGCCAAATTCGAGTTTTTGACAAAGTTTTTCAGTACTAGTGTAGAAAAACTAGTGTGCCTACCGTGATGAATCTCGTCTGAGATGTAGTCTAGCGGCATCAGTCCAGTGCAACAATATGAGCTATGTGATAGGGTCCTGTGAAGTGGCTGATGGCTTGTTTGTGTTGATGCTACTGGCTGACATGCTGCATGTTGCCAATCAGATGCTATGGCAATAGGCTGTTCTTCAGGTTTTCGCAATGTGTGCGACCACTTGCTGCGCAGAAGCATTCTGATCATTTCAAGACGTTTCACGATAGGTTTGAGAGGTGTGTCTTTGCTTGATGGCAAGAAACAAAACTGCTCCAGAATGCGATCATCGTGTTTCATATTTTGTTACCAAGAAAACACCACCTTGCGTGCATTCTGTCATCATGCAACGTTCGTTTCCTTGTCCGCTTTCCTGGTATACAGTCGCAATGCTCATGAAGACACAAACTTGATGATTCGCACCGAGGAGTGAGTCTTGTCATTGCATGCTTTGCCGTGCCTTCCAGTTTGTGAGATTGAGCTTCTGGGGCGTCATAAGTGAACAGACCAATATTGGCCGGTGGTGCAGTATTGAAGAAGTGCAAGAAGAGCTGAGGAATTCAGGCCTGGAGAGCTCAGACTTGATAATGGCAATTGACTTCACGAAGTCGAACGAGATAACTGGCAGATCAACGTTTGATGGTGCGCGCAAGCGCTGTGCTTGAACAGGTTGTGTAAGGACTGAGATGGCAAGCATGTCCACCTTGCTGCTACATCATTTTGTATGCTCTTGATGTTTCCCATGATGTGCTGTACTTTTGTTCAGTTCTCCAAGATGCTTCACAGTGGGCTTCCTGGAAAAACAATGAACGCAGTTGTTGCCATGACTGTATGGTGATCATGCCACCTTTCAGCTTTCTCCTTGTTCGCTGCTGAAATTGCATGCCGGCGCATTATGGGTGCTGTGCTTGGTCGAGTGACAAGTCGGGATGATCATGCTTTGTCCTCTGGTGTACATGCTTTCGCTGATGGGACAAATGTGATTGCGATCTCTTAAAAAATGGCCAGGTTGCTCACATGCCGCAGCGGTTTAGCGCAAGCACATCACAACCAACAGCTGGGTTCATATGGTGTACTTTGTAAGCTATGTGCCTGAGCTTGATGTTTCCCATGTTGTGCAAGTGTTTGATAAACCAACATAGCACGCCCTTGGCTGGATATAGAAGTTCAGTGCCTGCAGCCCAGCTGCCCACATAAGTTCATGGGGTGCATCATACAGTGCTGAGGCACTTGTGCTCTGGCAATTGCAACAATGCCTTGCTGTAGTGCAGGTTATTGTTTGCACTCGTTACAGTCTGGAACCAACCCATACATTGAAGTCATGTCCATCATCTGCGAGACCCTCTCAGCCTTTGATGATGACCAGATGATCCCTGCCTATGGATTTGGCGATGTTAGGTCCAGGAGTACCGCTGTGTTCTCCTTTGACCCGAATGACAGCCCCATCCACACGCTTGGAAACTTGCTTGACACATACAAGAACTTGGTGCTTCCCAGGGTTCAACTCAGTGGACCAACCAGCTTTGCACCCGCAATCAACAAAGCCATGGACATCGTTCGTGAAAATGACGGAAGGTGCGTGACATCAGCCACGTGACATCCAACTGTATTAGTGCAACGCTTTCTCTACAAACTATGAGAATGCTTGTGATCAGCACAGTGTGGTGGTCAAACCAAAGACTTGTCCCTGTGAGGACCATTGGGTGTGCTACTGGGATGTGAGCACGGTTTACACCAGTGTTGCGGGGCGCTTCCATTTTGATTGCTATTTCACTACCCGTGTGGTGAACATGTGGTCAATACAAGTAGACACAGCATGCAATCAATCATCTGTTGTGCAAAGTGCACGAAGTGGTGCACATTGGTTCCTTGGGTACAGGTTTACCTTTCACTAGTATCACCATCCGGAGGCCGTTGCTGGAAGCCACCCTGAAGGCATATTGATTCCAGCCTCTCAATGTCAACCATCTTTGTACAATGTCCGGTTGCTGAACCGGAATCTGAAACGATTGTTGCATTTTCCAGTTCAATTTAGTTCCTCTTGCCCTTTTTTAATGCCTCGAGTATGCAAGTTGCTGTTGTAGAAGTTGTCAACAGTCACAGTGTTCATTGTTCTGTTTCTTGCAGGTACCACATCCTCGTGATCATTGCAGATGGCCTTGTCCAACAAGGAGACTGCATGGAGTACACCAAGCAAGCCATTGTCGAGGCAAGCAGCTATCCAATGAGCATCATCATGGTAGGCGTTGGAGACGGCCCGTGGGATGACATGCAGAACTTTGACGATGCCCTTCCTGCTAGGACCTTTGACAACTTCAACTTCGTCAACTTCACTGAGATTGCAGACCGTGCTAGAAAGCAACAGTCAACGACACAGCAGCTGCAAGCAAATTTTGCCCTGAGTAGCTTGATGGAAATTCCAGACCAGTATGCCTTCATTCTGAAGAATGGGATGCTTGGCAAGTGCCCACCTCAATCACCAGCAGACATCAAGGTTTTCAATCCTCCTGGGTAGTTCAAGAGGAATTCAGCACCACTGAAGTTGTGAACACGTACTCGTCCTTGAGTGTTTGCTGTGTATGGTGGGCGATCTGTGCTTCACCGAAGTTGAGTATACATGATGGCAAGGAAATCCTGCTGCTTGATTAGATTCATGGACCCCGAGTGGTTAGCTTGGATCAGGAGTCTCAAAACGATTCTGATGCATAACTGGCCTAAGCTGTGAGCCCATGATACGTGCAATTGTGTTAGTGTGACACCAGAAGAATTACATTACAGGGGGCCCGGGCAGCTGGTAAGGACTTCCTTGGCAGCCTCCTCGTCCCCTCCATGGAGACGGTGGAAGACTGAAGCCTGGTGGAGTTGGGTGTTTTAGTTGCTGTTGTTGTGCTTGCTGCCTTGGGCCTCGTGGGTTTCACCGGCCGGCATGCTGTGTGCTGTGCGTGTTGATTGGGCCAGGTCCTTGTACTTCCTTGTACTTTGCAATTCCTGTACAGATTACACAGAAAACAAGGACAAGGGCAGCATCGCCAAGACAGCCAGAAGCGGCAGGCAAGCCACAAGGGCGCACACAGGGTCAAGCTCCAAAGCACGAAAACGGCACAGGCAAAACAAGAGCCAACAGCGCAAAAGGCGCAACAAACCGCGAACCCCAAGCCTAACCAGGACCCGAAAGCCGCGCCGGCTCACCCCAACACCGACGGGTGGGAATCCCCCGGCCAGAAGGCGCCCCCGGC
>JAYMFU010050673.1:0-13373 GCA_036784835.1 Phaeophila floridearum
GGGACGGGGCCGGCGCGCGCTGCACCTCCTGGAACCGTTGCCGGACGCGCGCATCGCCGGACGCTGCGCCGCCATTGCCGAGCGCCTCGGCGTCGCCACCGACATCCGTCTGCAGGGCGGCGCCGAACCCGGCGCCAGCAGCCTGGGCAGCCCCGTGCTGATACTGCCGCGCGAAGCCCGGGGCTGGCCCGCGGCGACCCTGGACGCCGTGCTGTGTCACGAGATCGCCCACCTGAAACGGCGCGACGACCGGCTGGCGCTGCTGGTGCGCCTGGTCGCCGACTGGTACTGGTGGATGCCCTGGCTGAGGCGCCTCCAGGCCCGCTACGTCGACGCCATGGAAGAGAGCTGCGACGATCTGGCCAGCCGCGCCGCCGGCGGGCGCGCCGCCTACGTCGGCGGCCTGGTGGACGCGGCTCGGCGGCTCGGCCGCGAATCACGCGCCCGGGAGACCGCCTGGGTGGCGCTCCTCGGCCAGTCCCATCTGGCCCACCGGGTAACCCGGCTGACCGAGCGGCCGCGCCCGACCCTGGACCACGGCGACGGCCGCTGGACACTGCTGTGGGCGAGCCTGGCGTGCGTGGTGCTGCTGACCGCGCGGCCGGCCGCCATTCCGGACACCCTGCCGGACTCCGCCGGCCTGCTGCCGCTGCAGGCGGCCGGCGACGAGCCGGCCGCGGGGCCGCCGGCCTACCCGCTGGCCCGAGTGGAAGTGCACAACCACATCCGCCACGACCCGGCAGCGGCCTGGCAGCCCCTCCACCCCACGGCCCGGGACCCGCTGCCGGTGTATCCCGCTGCCGCCCTCGAGCAGGGGCTCAGCGGCACCGTCACCGTCGAGATGGCGGCCCGGGCCAGCCATGGCGGACTCACCGCCGTGGGCAGTGCAGAGATTTCTTCGAGCGACCCCAGCGGGGTGCTCGCCGCCGCCGTGGTGCGCGTTCTCGCGCACCGCGGAGGCGCCGACCTGGGTGCCGGTCTCGGCACCCTGGCGGCTCATGACAACGATATCGACACACCTCCGCCCGGAACCCGCCTGCGGCTGCGCAAAACCTACCGGTTCCTGCTCTCACGGCCGGCAGACGGTGCATCGATCACCACAGGAGGCATTGATCCATGAATTTCACCATCTTCCGCCGGGTAGCCGGCGCCACCGCCCTGGGTGCCGTGGTCACCAGCCTGGTGCTGCTGCTCATGCAGTCCCTCATCGAAGCCGACGGGGCCAGCGTCGACGATCCGCCGCCGGGCCACACCCTGAGCTTCGTGCCGCGGATCGAGGACCGCGAGATCGAGGTGGAAAAAGACCGTCCCGAAGAACCGCCGAAACCCGACGTGCCGCCCCCGCTGCCCCGCTCCGCGACCTTCGACCCGGTACCGACGGGCGGCGGCTTCAGCGTGAACCCGCCGGAGGTCGGTGAGCCGACCGGACCGGCCGGCGGCACCATGAGCGACGGCGACGCGCTGCCCATCGTCAAGGTCCGGCCGGTGTATCCCCAGCGCGCGATCACCCGCGGCATCGAGGGTCACGTGCTGGTGCAGTTCACCATCGACGAGCTGGGCCGGGTGGTGAACGCCACGGTGCTGCAGGCGGAACCCCGCGGCGTGTTCGAGCAGGCCGCCCTGCAGGCCGTGGAGCGCTTCCGCTACAAGCCCCGGGTGGTCAACGGCGAGCCGATACCGGTGAGCGGCGTGCAGCATCGGCTCACCTTCGAACTCGACGGCTGAGCAGACGGCCCCGACGATTCGGTTCCGTGGCGGTTGGCCGGCGCCGGCAGGCGCCGGCCGTTTTTTCCGGCCCGGCGCTGCGAGAAGCCTAGTCGGCGTATCCGGGCGGCGGCTCGAAGCCGCCGAGCTCCTGTTCGAGCAGGCGCGCGAAGTCGATGCAGGTGTAGTCGTTGAACTCGGCGCTCACCGCCTGCAGGCCGATGGGCAGGCCCGCCGCCGAAGGCCCGGTAGGGAACACGGTGCTCGGCAGATAGGCCACGGTGACCAGTCCCGCCCAGAACACCTGCTGGAAGTACGGCTGCGCCGCGCCGTCCACCGGAATGGTGCGCCCTTCGAAGGGAGAGTGATCGTGGCGGAACGCCGTGCTCGCCATCTGCGGGCAGATCAGCACGTCCCAGTCGCGGAAGAACTCCCGCCAGGCGAGACGCAGCCGTTCGCGCTCGCCGGCATGGTGCAGCCAGTCGCGGTGGGTCTGCACCTGGCTGCGGGCGAACAGCGCCGCCGGACTGGCGTCGTCCGGCGCGAACGACGCCGCGAGCTCGGCGAGCGCCGCGAACTGAGCGTCGGGAATGCCGCCGCACAGCGCCCCGTTGAGCATGTAGGTGTAGGTGCGCCGGGCGCGCTCGGCGTCGAAGCCGGGCCGGGCCCGGTCGGACACGGTGGCACCCAGCCCGGCGAGCAGATCGCCGATCCCCTGCACCCGGTCGGCGATCTCGGTCGCCACCGGCGCCTCGGCGTCGTCCGGCCACAGGGCCACCCGGTACTCCCGCAGGCTGCGCTTCGCCGGCCGCGGCAGCGCCACCTGCCAGCCCGCGGACTCGATGGGTCCGGCGCCGGCCACTATGTCCATGGCCAGGGCCAGGTCTGCAGCGCTGCGTGCCATGGGCCCGACGACGGCGATGTCGATCGGCGCCAGCATGCCGGGCAGGGCGTGTCCCTGCATCGGCACCACGCCGTAGGTCGGCTTGTGCCCGTAGACGCCGCAGAAATGTGCGGGGTTGCGGATGGACCCGCCGATGTCCGACCCGCTGTCCAGGCCGGTGAGCCCGGCGGCCAGCGCCGCCGCCGTGCCGCCCGACGAGCCGCCCGGCGTGCGCTCCGGATCCCAGGGGTTACCCGTGGTGCCGTGGACGTCGTTGTAGCTCTGAAAATCACCGAGCATCAGTGGCACGTTGGTCTTGCCCATGAAATGGGCGCCGGCAGCCTTGAAGCGCTGCACCACCACCGAGTCGGTGGCGGCCACGTTGTCCTTCAGCTCCGGCACGCCCCAGTGGGTGGGCAGGCCGGCGATGTCGTAGGACTCCTTGATGGTCATGGGCAGGCCGTGCAGCGGTCCGAGGTCCCGCCCTGCCGAACGCGCGGCGTCCGCGGCGTCGGCGGCCTCCAGGGCCCGCTCGAAGTCCCGCACCACCACGGCGTTCAACGCGTCGTCGAAGCGCTCGATGCGGCGGATGAAGTAGTCGGTGAGCTCGCGGGCGCCGACCTCTCCGCTGGCGAGCCTGCGGGTCAGGCTCGCGGCCGATTCGAATCCCAGGGTCATGGCGGCGCCTCCTCGGGGTACCGGTCAATTCTGCCCCGATTCGATCCGGGCGTCACAACCTGCGCCGGAGCCGCGGGCAGGCGCTATGATCCGGCACGGACAACATGGAGAGTCGATCATGGTTCGTGCGCTCGTGTTCACTGTGCTCGCCGTTCCCGGCCTGGCCCTGGCAGAGCCACAGGTCTCCGGCACACCGGAGGAGCTCGCACGGTTTCTGGAGCCCGGCCCCGCCACCGTGAGCTTTCGCGGCGAGGCGACCGAGACCGCTTATACCGACCGGGCCGTCGTCGACGTGCTGGTCACCAGCGAAGCGAAGTCACTGGCCGAGGCACTGCGCCGGAACCAGGCACTGCGTGACGATCTGCAGCGCCGCTATCGCGAGGCCGGCATCGAACCCGACAGCGTCACCAGCGCCCGCTTTTCCACGTCTCCGCAGTACGGCTGGCTGGGTCGCAAGACTGCGTACGTGGTGGCCAACCGCCTGAGCGTGGCGGTGACCGAGGAATCCGCTCTCGTCGTCGTCGCCGCCAGCGCCGACGCCCACGACGACGTCACCTTCGGCAGCGTCCGCTTCGAGCATTCGGAGGCGGCAGCGACGGAAGACCGGCTGCGCGCCGCGGCAGTGGACGATGCGGTGCGCCGGGCCCGCACGTATGCCGACCGGCTCGGCCTCACCGTACGGCCGGTCAGCTTCCACGAGCAGCTCTACGAGAATCAGCCATCGATCCGGGCGCGGCTCGGGGCCAGCCTGGTGGAGGAAATCGTGGTCACCGCCGGCGCCACGGACCTTCCGGAGCAGGCCGCCGCGGGACCCGCGAGCTTCGACGAGGTGACCTACCGGGCCAGCGTCATGGTGACCTTCGAAATCACCGGTCCCGCCGGCTGAACGCTTGAAGCCCGGCCGCCGGGTTGTCTACGCTCTGCCGATGGTCGAGGTCAGACAAACCGGCACCGGCGATCCGCTGGAGTTCGACGTCCGGGTGACGGCCGGCCGCGGTGAAAGCCGGCATCACGTCACCATGAGCGAAGAGACGGCACGGCGTCTCGGCGACGGCGGCCACGCGCCGGCGCAGTGCCTGGAGGCCGCATTCCGGTTCCTCCTCGACCGCGAGCCCAAGGAATCCATCATGGGCCGCTTCGACGTCACCGTGATCTCCCAGTACTTCCCGGAGTTCGAGGCCGAGCTGCCCGCCTACCTGGCCCGGCTCTGAACGCTAAACCATCGCCGGCCACCGTGGTCGGATTCAGCATGGGACGTCCCGCTGCCATGGCGACGCTGCTCGCTCTCCTGCTCGCCGTTCTGCCCGCGGGCGCCGCCGAGCTGCGCTACGTCTGGGAAGACGACTTCTCCGCCGCCGAGCGCGAACGGCTGGTGGCCTGGGTCGACGAGACCGCGGCGGCGGTGGAGACCCTGGTGGGCGCGTTCCCCATGGATGTGCGCGTGCACTTCCACCGCCGCCCCGGCGCCCGCGAGCCGGTGCCCTGGGCCAACACCCAGCGCTACCGCGGCCAGGGGGTGCATTTCCACGTGAATCCGGACTTTGCGCTCGAGGCGTTCCGCGCCGACTGGACCGCGCCCCACGAGCTCGCCCACCTGATGCTGCCGTATCTGGGTCGACGCCACGCCTGGTTCGCCGAGGGCTTCGCCAGCTACCTGCAGTACCGGGTGATGCAGACCATGGGCGTGCTCAGCAGCACGGCCGCGGAGCACCGCTACCGCGACCGTCTGGAGTACGCCGAGCGCGGCTACCCCTATCCCGAGCGGCCCTTCGTCGATGCCGCGCCGCGGCTGCGGGCCGAGGGCAAATACCCGGTGATGTACTGGGGCGGCGCAGCGTACTTCGGTCAGGTGGACGCGGCCCTCGCGCATCACGGCACCAGTCTGGTGGCGGTGGTGCGCGACTACATGGCCTGCTGCCGGCGCAACCACGCCGAACTCCCGGCGCTGATCGCCGAGCTCGATCGGGTCAGCGGCACCAGGGCATTCGGCGACACGCTGGCGCGTTTCCGCGACACGCCGGGCTTTCCGGAGTTCCGGGGCGTACCGACGCCGGCCGGCGGCTGAGCGCGGTTGCGGCGCCGCGCCCGCAGGCACGGCCGCCAGGGCGTCACACGCTGGGGCCGTCGCCGCGGTCCGGCACCCAGGCGCCGTGGAAGCCGTAGGGCACCCGGGCCGGCAGCATCACTCGGGCCAGCGGCGCAGCGCTCATGTCCCGGGCGTCCAGCACCAGCAGCTCGCTGGCGTCGCGTTCCGCGTCGAACACGTAGCTCAGCAGATAGCCGTCGTCCTCGGCGCTGCCGTGTTCCCGAGGCACGAAGTAGGGCTCGCCCGTATGCCGGCCCGGGCCGAGGTCGTGGCGGGTCACGGTGCCGGTCTCGAGGTCGTGCTTGTTGATGGCCGGGAAGCCGTCGCCTGCGACGGCCACGGAGTAGCCGAACCGGTAGGGCTTGCCGGTGAGGTCCGGCCGGCAGCGCGGGAATTCGCAGCCGCCGTCGTAAACCCGGGTCTCGGCGACCTTGCGGGTGCGCGGGTTCACCACCCAGCGGTCCAGGGTGGCCGAGCCGTCCTCCAGGGGGCCCTGGGCACTGCGCGCGAACATGCGCTCGTAGCGGCAGACGTCGAGGACCACGTTGCCGTCGCCGTCCTCGTAGGCGTTCATCGGATGGAACACGTAGCAGGCGCCGACGTCGCACCAGACGATGTCGGCGGCGCCGCCGCTGCGCGGCATCAGCCCCACCCGCGGGGCGTAGTCGGGATTCCAGGCGAACGGGAACTTCATGCCCTGCTGCACCAGGTCGAGGCTGATGGTCACCGGCAGGTCGTAGATCACGACGTAGTTGGCGGTGAGGCTCATGTCGTGAAGCATCACCATGCCCGGCAGCGGCACGTTCTCGGTGCGCTGCACCCGGCCGTCGCGGCCGACGTGCACGTACTGCACGTGATCGCCGAAGTCCGGCCACTTGTAGGCCATGGCGTGCAGGTCGCCGGTGTCCGGGTCGAGCTTCGGATGGGCGGAGAATGCGCCGTCGGTGAGGGTGCCGAAGAACGGATTGGCACCCACGGTGCCCAGCTCGTAGTCGAGCTCCACCGGCGGCGAACCGGCTTCGACGATGGCCCAGGTGCGGCCGGCGTGGCCGATCACGTGGGTGTTGTTGGCCGAGCCCAGCGGCTTGTCGCCGGGATCTTCGCCGAGGGCCTCCACCACCTCGGGACTGCGCACCCAGCGGTTGCGGTACCAGGCCGCCCGCCCCTCGTCGAGCCGCACGCCATGGACCATGCCGGCGCCGATGAACCAGTGGTGGGTATCCGGGTCCACCGCACCGGGCGGATTGGGACCGTTGCGCAGATAGCGGCCGACCAGCTCCGGCGGCAGCGTGCCGACCACGGGCAGATCGGTCTCGGTGAGCTCCCGGGTGACCGGCGCGAAGTTGTCGGAAAGATAGCGTTCGACCACGGGCAAGCACTCCGTCGAAGGGTGCCGGGCATCCTGTACCGCTAACTTTACGACGTCAAGATAATTCGTCGGGCCGCCGCAGCTCCGGCGCGAGCCAGGCGAAGGCCCGGCGCAGATAAGCGGTACCGTCGGCGCGCTGCCACGCGCCGTGGGCCATCACCACCCGCTCGGGCGCCCAGTGCAGGAGCGAGCGCAGGGCACGCCGGGCCGGCGCCCGGTCGCGCCACGACAGCCGCCATTCCAGCGGCGCGTAGCCGTACGGCTCGACGATCTTCCACAGCCGGGCGATGGGCCGCTGCCACCAGGACCAGTGCCGGCGCAGGAAGGCGGCCTCGAAGTTCTCCGACAGGTCGGCCAGCACGGCGGTCCGCGACGGCCGGTGGAAGAACACGATCTCGTCGAGCAGCGGCGAGCCGCGGAACCAGACCTGATCGATCTCGCCGGCCCAGGCCTGCGGCGGCGTGTCGTCCAGCGCGGCGGCGAAATCCAGGTCCGGCCGCTTGTCGATGGTGGAGCGCGGCCCCCACAGCAGTGCTTGCGGCCACGCCGCCGACCAGTCCTGAAGATACAGGTGGTGGATGGCATTGGGGCTGACAAGATGACCGACGGGGCCCAGGGCGGCGACCTCGGCGCGCAGCGCTGCGCTGAGCTCGACCGGCGACCACACCCACAACTCGCCGCCCGCGAGGCGGGCGATGACCGCGCGGGTGTTGTAGGGAAAGCCGTAGAAGCTGACGAGCGGCCCTTCCACGAGCCACAGGTGCTCCCCAATCGGCTGCAGTCGGGCCCCGGTCATGGCCACATTCTACGTGTCGGCGGCAGCGTCTGCGCCGGCCGCCCGCTGGCCGGCGAGCCGGCCGAACACCGAGCCCGCGGTCAGGCCGCTGCCACCCGGGTAGTTGAAGTAGAACAGCCCGCCCACCAGTTCGCCGGCAGCGAAGAGCCCGGGCAGCGGCTCGCCGTCCTCGCCGATCACCCGGGTCTGGTCGTCCACGTGCAGCCCGCCGAAGGTGAAGGTGATGCCGCAGGTGACGCCATAGGCTTCGAAGGGCGGCGTATCCAGGGGATTGGCCCAGTTGGATTTGGGCACCGCCAGTCCCGCGGCGGCGCGGCCGTCCTTGCGCGTGGGATCGAAGGGCGCCGCCGTGTCCACCGCCGCGTTGAACGCCGCCACGGTGTCGAGAAAACCCTGCGGATTCACTCCCTCCAGACGCGCCGCGAGCGCTTCCAGCGAATCCGCCCGCACCCGGGTGACTTCGCGGATCCGGTACTCGTCGCGCAGCAGGTGGTGAACCCGGGCGTCGAACACCTGCCAGGCGAACTGCCCGGGCTGGGCGAGAATTTCGCGCCCGTATTTCGCATAGGTGTAGTTGCGGAAGTCCGCGCCTTCGTCGACGAAGCGCCGGCCATCGGCATTCACCATGATGCCGAAGGGATAGCTGTGCTTCTGGAAGCCGTCGCCCACCGCGAGGTCGCCGAACTCCGGCGCATTCAGGTCCCAGCCCACGGCATGGCAGCCGGACCAGTGGCCGCGGGTGGCGGCCCCGGCTGCCACCGCCATGCGGATGCCGTCGCCGGTGTTGAAGCGGGTGCCGCGCACCCGGGCGAGATCCCAGCCGGGGCCGAGGCAGGCGGCGCGCCAGGCCGGGTTGGCTTCGAAGCCGCCGCAGGCGAGCACGACCGCAGCGGCGTCGAAGCGGTCGCTGCCGGCCCGGACCCCGCGCACCCGGCCACTCTCGACCACCAGAGACTCGGCCCGCACGCCGTAGCGCACGTCCACGCCGGCGGCGAGCGCCGCGGCAGTGAGCGCGTCCACCAGTCCGGGACCGCCGCCCACGACCTCCACCGTCAATCCGCCCCAGAACCGCACCCGGCCACCCACCTCGAAGGACTGGCGGCCGTACAGGGGCAGGAAACGCACGCCGTGGCCGCGCATCCACGCGAGGGTCGCGAAGCTCGAGTCGATGAGGCGCGCGGCCAGGCCAGGGTCGGTGCGGTAGCGGGTGACCCGGCCCATGTCGTCGTAGAAGGCGTCCCGTGAATAACTGCCGAAATCCGTGCGCGCCACCTCGGCGTCGCTGAGCTCCGGCATCAGGCGGCGCAGATCGTCCACCCCGTCGTACACGGTGCGCATGGCACCGGCGGTGAAGCGGGAGTTGCCGCCGCGCAGCGCCTGCGGGGCGCGTTCGAGCAGGGTCACGTCGGCACCGTGCTCGCGCGCGCTGAGCGCGGCGCACAGGGCCGCATTACCACCGCCGACGACGATTACCCTGGCCATTCGGACTAGTGAACTGGGTACATTGAAAGGGCTCCAGCGCCCTACCATAATGACGGGCCTGGGAGGATTCGGCCACTCGAGCGTTGCTCGTGCCGGTGTTGGCACCGGCCTGTCGCGAACAAGCCGGCGCTTCCATCCTGATGGCACCGAGTTCGAAGGTGTCGCGACATCCGGGGATCGACGTGATCAAGCGGTCATCTGCGCTGTCTGCCCGAGCCCCACTGGTGGGGCGCCGCCTCGAGCTGCAGGCATTCGAAGCAGCCGCTGCGTCCGTGGCGGACAGCACGCCGGCAGTGCTGCACGTGTGCGGCGAAATCGGCAGCGGCCGCACCCGCCTGCTGCAGGAATTCGCCGCCCGCGCCGAGGACCAGGGCGACGCGGTGCTCGTCACCCGCACCGGCCGGCAGGACGACCGGCCCCTCGGCCCGCTGCTGAACGCCGACCGCTCCGGCCCCCTGGGCAGGCTGCTCGATGCGCTGGTCCGGCCGGGCAGTGACGGCGACCACTTCGGCCACGTCATGGCCGCGCTGGCGGATACCGCAGCGGCAACGCCGGTGTGGCTGCTGATCGACGATCTGCACGGTACCGACGAATCCACCCACGCCCTGGTGGAGCGGCTGCTGGCGGCCCTGCACCACGGTTCCCTGCGCAGCCACCCCGTCGGCCTGGTGCTGAGCATGCTGGCCGGGGAGTCCACCCGGGAGCTGCGCGACCGGCTCGAGCTGCAGGACCGGGCGGGCACCGGCAGGCACCTGACCCTCGGCGGGTTCAGCCGCGCCGAGGTGAAGAGCTGGCTGGTGTCGCGGTTCGCCACCGCACCTGACGCCGCCCTGGTGGATCTGCTGGCGGAGGCGAGCGCCGGTAACCCGCTGCTGCTGTCGGAGCTCACGGCGCATCTGCAGCGCTCGGGCGTGCTGCGCGAGGCGGACGGTTTCCTCACGGTGGGCGCGAACCGCGACGGCCTGGAGCTGCCCCGGGACCTGACGTCGCTGCTGGAGCACAAGATCCACACCGTCTCCACCGAGTGCCGGCGCGCCATGAGCCTGGCCGCCTGCCTGGGCGACGAGTTCCAGCCGCAGACCCTGGCGGCGCTGCTCCAGCAGGATGCCGGCGAGCTCAAGGCGGTGATCGACGAGGCGCGTCGGGCCGCCCTGGTCGAGCATCACCAGTCCGGGTCGCTGACGTTCACGCACGCCAGCGCCCGGGACTACCTGTATGCCTCACCGGTGCGCTCCGAGCGCGAACGGAACCATCTGCAGATCTGTCAGCGGCTGATCGACGAGTTCGGCGACGGTGCCGACGAGCACTGCCTGACCATCACCCACCACCTGCTGCGCGCCGGCGGCGGCGCCGACGCCGCCAAGGTGGTGCACTTCGCGTCCCGGGCCGCTGCCATCGCGCTCAGCCATCACTCCTATTACCTCGCCGGCCGCTACTTCGAGGCCGCCGCCCGGGCCGGCGCGAACAGCCTGGCCGCCGAGCAGCGGGCGGAGCTGTTCAGTCAGGCCGGCGAAGCCTTCCAGCGCTGGTCCGACGGCGCCCGCAGCGACGTGTGCTTCGACGAAGCCGTGCGCCTGTACGAACAGCGCGCGGACCTGCCGGGCTACGTCCGCGCTCTGCAGGGTCAGCTGCGCAACCGGATCGCCTTCGGTGAAGGCAACGGCGACGCCGGCGATCTCGCGACCCTGCTCGAGAGCCTGATCGCCGAGCTGCCGGAGCACGAAGTCGCCCTGCGGGTGAGGGTGCACGACACCCTGGCCGGCCACTACCACGCCCGCGCCCGTTACGAAGTCGCCGAGGCCTGTGCGCAGAAGGCGATGAACATCGCGCGGAGCTCGAGCGACCCGGCCCTGCGCTGCATTCCGGTGACCTCCCTGGCGCTGGCGCAGATGGAGCAACTGCGCCTGATGGACGCCAAGACCTCGTGGCTGGAGGGCCTGTCCTACGACCGGGCCGCCGGGGCCCGCCGCTACGAGGGCTATCACCTGCAGCGCCTGCCCATTCCGCTCTACTGCATGGGTGAGATTCCCGAGGCGGTGCGCTACAACCAGGCCTCCTACCAGCACAATCAGGAAATCGGCAACACCGGCGAGCTGAGCCTGAACCTCACCGTGGACGTGATGGTGGCGAACCTGCGCGGCGAATTCGAAGCCGCAGTGCGCATCGGCCGGGAAGCCATGGAGCTGATGGCGACGACCCGCTACCTGTGGAGCGCGCCCTCGCTGATCGGCGCCCTGGCCTACGCCCTGACCATGCGGGAATGCTACGACGAGGCCGAGGCGGTGATCGACCACCTGTCCACCGCCGGTCTGACCTTCGCCGACACCGGACCGTACCGGGGCGCCGCCGCACGCCTGCTGCAGCTGCTCGACGCCCACCGCAACGGCGGTCACAGGGTGTCCGGCGGCGAACCGCAGACACAGCGGATGGTCCGCGGGGTGCGGGTGGGTAGCATCGGGCGGCTCTGCGCCGAGGCAGAGCTGGCGCTGTTCCAGCGCCGGCCCCAACGCCTCGATGGCGTGCACGACACGCTGGAATACGTGCATCGGCGCGGCCTCGTGCTGGCCATGGGCTGGAGCTGCTCACTGCCCCGGGCCCTGGCGGTGTCCACGGCACTGCGCGGCGATGCCCGGCGCGCCGCGCTGCTGTTCGACGAGGCCCGCCGGGTCGGCGAACGCTGTCTGGCGCCCCTGGAGCTGGCCCGGGTGGACCTGTACCAGGGCCTGGCCGCCGCCACCGATCCGGATGCCGACACCGGCGCCGTGCGCGCACTGCTCGGCAGCGCCGCGGAGGCGTTCGAGCAGCTCGGCGCCCCCGCCCTGGCCCGCATGGCCGCGCGCGCCCTGCAGGGCCAACCGGCGAACTCGACCCACTGAGGAGAATCACGATGCCCGACATGCCCGGCCTGGTGGCCCGACCGCGCTTTCTGCGCCTGCACGACGATTACCTGAACCAGTCCATCGAGACCCGGCGCCGCTTCACCCTCGGACTGCTGGCCGGCGACCCCCTGGCCGGCATCTACCGGCACCTCGGCATCGGCGCGGCCGCGGACTGGCGCCACCTGGAGCGGGAGTTCTACGCCGAGGACGGGCCGCTCGCCTACTGGCCGTACAATCGCTACGGCTATCTCGGCAACAAGCAGGAGATCCTCCGTCAGGGGGCGCTGGAGACCATCCGTGCCGCCGAGGGCCTGGCGGATTCGAAGATGACCCGGGCCAACTTCAACAAACCACTGCCGCCGGATCCGGTGGCGCGGCGCATCGAGTCCTGGTGGATGTGCTCGGGCAACCGGTTCGAGGTGGACGTGTGCAACGGCGACACCCAGACCACGATGCTGATCCTCACGCCGGCAATGCCGAAGCTGCCGGACAAGCGCAAGCCCAAGCTCGAGAACGACGGCTACATCTGGACCGTGGGCCACAAGGACGTGCTGAGCGGCTACATCGACGAATACCGCAAGGACCAGTCGCGCTACCCGGCGCTGAAGCAGCCGTACAAGATTTCCCGGGGGGCGAAAGAGCGCCGCGACCTGCGGCGCATCGAGAAATTCCAGGAATAGGAGCAGCGTCATGCAATGGTCGGCGGGTACCAGCGGCTTCAGCTACAAGGCCTGGAAAGGCCCCTTCTATCCCGCCGACCTGGCCGACGGCGACATGCTCGGCTACTACGCCAGCCGGTTGCCGGCAGTGGAGATCAACAACACCTTCTACCGCATGCCGAAACGCTCCGTGCT
Source organism: Phaeophila floridearum (assembly GCA_036784835.1). NCBI lineage: Eukaryota > Viridiplantae > Chlorophyta > Ulvophyceae > Ulvales > Phaeophilaceae > Phaeophila > Phaeophila floridearum. The sequence goes on from JAYMFU010050673.1 coordinate 12,732, forward strand.
GGAAGGCTGGGCGGCCGCGGTGCCGGACGACTTCCGCTTCGTGATCAAGGCGTCGCGGCGCATCACCCACCTGAAGCGGCTGAAGGATGCCGAGGAGCCCACCGAGTATCTGGTGAACAACCTCGCGAGCCTCGGTGACAAGCTGGGCGCCGTGCTGTTTCAGCTGCCGCCGAACCTCAAACGCGACGACGGCCGCCTGGAACGGTTCCTGCGCCTGCTGCCGCCGCAGCTGCCGAAGGCGTTCGAGTTCCGCCACGAGTCCTGGCACGACAAGGAAGTGCACGCGATGCTGGCGGAAGCGGGCGCGGCGCTGTGCATCGCCGAGGACGAGTCCGGAGACGCGCCGGAGCTGGTCGCCACCGCCACCTGGACCTATCTGCGGCTGCGCCGCCCCGCCTACACCGACGCCGCCCTCGGAGCCTGGGATCGCAAGGCCCGCAGCGCGGGCGCGGAACGCGGCTTCGCGTTCTTCAAGCACGAGGACGAGGGGGCCGGTCCGGCACTGGCAGAGCGCTTCATGGCGCTGACCGCCGGAGCGGGGAGGAAACGCCGGGCGCCGCCGAAGGCTGCCGCAGGACGCCGCCAGAAGCCGGGCACCGCGGCCGGCACCCCGACGAGCGGCCGCCCGCGCCGGGAGATCGG
>JAYMFU010050784.1:0-13331 GCA_036784835.1 Phaeophila floridearum
GTCGACCGGGTTCATAGATGTATTGGTTGGTTTATGAGCGGATTGGCTGGTTCTTGCGCATCTGTCGCGTGAAGGTTTTTGTGTTCAACGGTTAGTCAAGCGAACGGGGCCCGGTCAACAACACGCCATCCAGCGCTACCTGACACAATAATACTTATCTATGTGTGAAATGCTGCGTCGAAGCATCTGGTGCACGATCGCATCGATCTCGGTCAAACACCGGCATTAGCAGCTGTTGGTCAATACCAAGAGCTGTGTCAACGTCAACATGGCTCCAGTCAAGTTGAACAAACATTTGCCATAAATCTCATTCCGCAGGGAAGCGCCCTGAGCAGCATTGTGCTGTCAGGTGCGGTGTGACGCGCTTGCGAAAACCTCATCCGAGGGCGTCGGGAAACGAGTTGGACGCCGACTTCGACGTCTCGTACTTTGGTAGGAACTATTGGCCGGCCATGCTGCAACGCGACTGCTGCCACCGGGTCGATTCAGGTTTGGTGCACGAAAGGAAGTTTGATCAACCCACCATGGATCTGCTTGATCGAAGTGAGATGGTGCGTGTACGATGCTAGGAGCTGACGCGTCCCCGGCTGCTCAGCATAGGTGGATTCCCCCGAACCCGCACCGCGTCCCACACTTGCCTGCCTGGTTGCGAGGCGTTCTCTGCGTGGCGCGGCTTCCTCGCAATGCGTGTGCACAGGTAGCACGGCAGTACTGGTCACCATGAGATTGGCAATGTGAGCCGGTGGGGGAGTTGTGGCCATGGCCACGCCATGGCTACGCCATCACTTTCAACGCGCGCCGTTCGGCGACAGCCTTGGGCCAGATTGAATAACCCGACAAGCGCCAGGAACTCCAGACCTTGCATTAAACTACAGACCGTCGAGGGGCCACGAGGCCTCGTGAGGCTAAGAGGGAAACCACATGCGATCGCGACAAGTCACGATTCTCGCGATCCATCGAGCGATTCTGGCGTTCCATTGACGTGCAGCTGGGATGCAGTCGATGAGAATCGCGGGCTGAATGAACCAACCTTTCAAGGGCGCCCACATGGGATTTTCGCGTGCTGGCGATTCTGACGTTCCATTGACGATTCTCGCGTGTCGGTGACGTCAATGCCACAGCAGTTCGAGCGGATTGAGCGGTTTCAGGCAAACGGAACGCCAGAATCGTGAAATGGAACGCCAGAATCGGGGATGTTCAGGTGCAGGTGCACGTCCTGCACCTGAATCGTTCGTCGCGCGGATCGTCACGACCCGGCGACATGGAACGCCAGAATCGTGACTTGGAACGCCAGAATCGCGCGTGAGAATCGCATGTGGTTTCCCTCTGACACATTCATGATGCGGCTCATGCATGTGAAGCGACACGCCAGGCGGACTTCATGGACGGAACCACGGCAAGCGGAGCAAGGAAAGCGCGCACCTGACGCCGCGTACTGGAATACCACCTTTCCCGACGTCAGGCTCGGATCCAGATCGCCCTGCGTTGGCGTCCTGAAGGTTGATGCCCGCCTGCATCCACCCCGCGACCCCCGCGGAGCCCTGCTGAGCGCCAGGTATGGACTTGATCGCGCTCCACATGTCTTTGGGCTGCACCAGTTTGTTTTGTTGCTTGGGTACCGGCTTGAACGCGGGCACCGATGCTGGGTTCGGTAGCACCGTAGCCGCGGCGCACGCCGGCGTTCGAACCGGATCAGCCGCGCGTGACTGCGTCCAGGGCGAAGCCCGGGCACCGCGACCATCGCTGGATACACCAGCGACTCCTGAGTTGCATGCTCTCACAGGTGGTAGTGTATGTACCGCCTGGTGCTGAGATTCGAACACCCCGCTGACTGGACTGGGTGCTGTGCAGGTTAAGATGGACGACTGAGGCGCCGAAGCCACTTCCAGCGAGGCTGGCACGGGATACGCAACGTGCTGACCAGGCCAGCCATGCTGCGCCGTCCACACAGGCAGCACGGGGGTCGAGCCAGAGACAGGTGCGCAGGTGGACCCTGGACAACCCCAGGGCATAGGCAGTGCAGTGTGAAGTGCAGGAACTGCAACTAAGGGATGCCCTGGTGCCTGGACACAACCTGGCGTGCTGCCCGCCGGGGTGTGGAACGGCACTGGGGTCCTGGCAGCTGGCACCTGGAAGTGTGGCAGATTGCCGCCCGTGGCCGAACCGACAGCGACAGGCACGGCCGGCATGGCCGGCGCCAGGGCCGGTGCACATGCAGACGCGTTGCCGGGACTGGGAGCAGCTGCCGGTAGCGGGGTACCGTGTGGTGGAGGAGCTGCAGGTGCGGTCTTCCTCGGCTGTTTAGCAGCAGCGCTGGCCAATAGGCCAGGCGTTGCTGCCTTCCTCTTCTCCCCTGCGAGCAATGTGTGTTGTTCAGTGGTGGTCCTGGGCAAGACCATAAAGGCGCCTCCTGCACGATGCATACATGCACGCTGCACCCCACCACTGCATATCGCTGATGACGGTCATATTGGTCGCATCACACTCCTGTTCCCCAGCGCTTTGTGCTCAATAGAACAGCAACAAACCATGCCAGCAGTGCTGGCATCGTGCAGTACACTCCCAGCAATGGACCACAGCGTGTGTGCGGCCTGCTGCCTCAGCACGCTATCCACATGGCAGGCATATGTATAGGCACACAAGGGTTGAAAGTGTCAGGGGCACACACCTGCACTGCGCTGCTCCAATGCACCCTTTCTGCGTGCCAGTGAGAACCCAGCATGCCCCGTGAAACGGGCTACTGTCGGCACCTCCATGGCGAGCTTGCGCTGCAATGTCATCTGTGCCTCGACAACAGTTCGCTGCATGTATTTGTCCAGCATGTCCTGCTTTGCTGGGTCGTGCTCAAGCTGTAGCATGGCACCCTCGAGCTGCCGCGACCAAGCGGTGAGCGCCTCCAGTCGCTTGGTGACACGCTGGCGAATGGCACTTGTCCCAAGCGGTTGAACTGCGTTGGGCTGCAGCTCATCTGAGGCAGTCCGGCACGTGTTGCTTGTGTGTCCCCTGTCCTCACTGCCCCGTCCGCTGTCCTCGCATGCGTCCCCTGCCCCTCGGGTGGCCTCCGCCAACCGCAACGCCTCCAATTCTTCCTGGTCCTGGAAGTGGTGCTGTTGGCGCAGGGCATCCACCAGGGGGGTGATGTCACCCACATCGCAGCCCCCCAGGTGCCCAAATTTGGTGCCCATGTACCAGAGCATTTTCTGGTAGGCACGCACATGGGGGTACTGCTGTCGCAGCCAGTACAGGTGGTGGTGGCACGTGCGCCCTTGCTCTCCACCCGCGCACGAGCATGGCGCGTGGGCCTTCAGTGGGTCTTTCATCGTGTACTTCACATCGCCTGTCGCTGCGTCCACCACTTGCACTACTGTGGGGTCCCCCCGAGTGTCCGACTGTGCCACCTGGTACCTGTGCTTGTGGCTGTGCTCCCGCAGCACCTCCATTGCTTGCCGCACTTGCGCTTCAGCATGCTTGTTCCACCTGTGACCTGCAATTGCACAGCCCCTCAGGCCAGTTGTCTGACGATACACGGTGACATACAGGGAGACCAGAGACAGGCAAGGGCACGCACGACACAGAGCCGGCACCATCAGCTGCCTGGCCTCCACAGCATGGCCCTTCCTTTGCTACCGGACGCACCAACTCCAGGTATGCTCACAATTCAACTGCTTTTGATCAGAGTACTCCCTCTCCGCAGACCAGCCCCCTCTGTCCCACGCATTGTACTTCTGCTGTGCGCACACAGCACAGCTGAGTAACCAGGCCACCGGAGACGCGCATGATACCCCAGTTATGGCCTGCCTGCGTGTTGCTCGAAGGCATGGCGCCCAAGTATGCAGCCAAGTGCACACTTGGGATAAGGCCTGTGATTGCTCAGAACGCGCGCCCAGTAAGCGTGGGCACTCCAGAAAAGCACAGGGGACACGCACCTGTAGAATTGAACAGTGCGCATGCGTGCCTGTGGTCACTGGGAGGCCCATCAGAGCCACAGCACTATGAAGACACACATCGCAGCCAGTGCTAGTGGCAACTACCAGCCACCAGAATGCTTCGCACCAGCAGCGCCCAAGAACAACATGCAATGCCTGGTGGGATGTGCAGCGTAGTCAACAGGTCACTGTGGACTGGCTGTACTCGATGCATTGCGCAGCTGGCACCCATGTGTGCATGAAGGTGCACACATGGGGTAAGTCCAGCGACCAAACGGATGGGATGTATGACACTGACCTTGCCAGTTATGGCACTGGTTGACACTGCCCCCACCAGGTATCTGGTGACACACACACGAGGCACCTCTGGCCTCAATGTATCAGTGCATGGTACAGCGACAGCGCACCAGTCATCCGCATGACTGCCTTTGACTCAAAGTGCTTTGCCACTTTGTTCAACAGCAGCCAGACCAGCTTGTCGGCCCTCACTCGCTGGCCACCTGTCTGCTTCATGAGCCCTTTGAAAAAGGAGTGCCAGCTCTCCACCAGACCAGTAGTGTGGTCGCCTTTGTGGTTCACACCTGTCCTGTAGCAGTGTGCCCAGAACTCTGCATTCATTGGAGCCTGTCTGCTGGTGGACAATGGTTGTACACTTCTGGCATGCAGGTACTCGACACTCTGAAGGTGACTGAAGACCAAGCATCCAAGGGGACCACATTGGCCGCCGGCATCAGCGACCACAAGGCCGCTTTTGTGTATACATTTCAATTGTGCAACGGATGCATGACTGCTGCATGTACCTGTTCATGTGCTGTGTGAAACTGACATGTGGACCACGGTAGTACACTGCTCGCTCACAATCCTGTGATGACGGGAGCGGAGTGCATGCAAAGCAAGCAAGGGTTCACTGTGTCACGTGTAACCCTGGTATGGACTCACCTATGGTGGGCTCCCATTCCTTTTGTATGTAGTCTCGCAGGGCCTGGTTGGCCCACTCGGCTTTCCAGCCCGCCAGCGCCTCGAGGATCACCTGCCGCTTCTCCGCAGCAGTACCCGCCACCTGCTTGCGCATGATGGCCTTCAGATCCTCGAAGGCTGCTGACACGTACTCTCGCCCCTTGCGAGTGCCCTTCTGGCCAAGCTGGAGCAACCAGGCCTTGAGGACGTGCCATGTGCACCAATACACAGGCACATCCCACACCTCTCTGCACAAAGACACCATTCTTGGCCACCTGCTCGCGTGGAGTAGTCAATATCTCAAAAACCAAGGCAAACACACACATATCAGCATGCCAGCCAGGCATGGTGGCCAACACACTGGCTGTATCAAACACACCGCGTCATTTTCCACAGCAATCACCTCCGAGGACAGTGGCTTTCCAGCAATAACATACACTGTGCTATGCAAGCAGGCGAGCGACTGACCTGATGCCATTCACCTCAGCGAAGGAACAGTCCACCAGCACACAGCTCGGTGAGAAGGGGGCGCTGCCGGGCTCTTGCTGCTGTTCAACCTTCGCCTTGAGGTCTCTCAGCAGGCTGGCGAAGTTGCCTTCCGCGTCCCCGCTCGATAAAGACCACATCGCAGGCACACCTGCAGAACACATCGAGATAACGCGAATATCTCGAAGCTGCAAGATGCAGCGCGCGCACAGCAGCCTGGCGGACACAAAGGCGCACACCCTGCCCCTGCTCGTCCTTCACCATCGCGGTGAACAGCTGGTAGCCGTACTGGTTGGTGCCGTGCGTGGCGTCCATGTACAGCGGCTGACCAGTGCCGTGCTTGTGCGCGCTGGCGACACCGAACCTGCAGGCAAAATTCACCTGAATTGTCACCGTCTTCGATCCGGACGGTGCCAAACCTGCGGTCAGCGGGCAAGTTGTCCTCTGCGTCTTCTTGCGCCTGCATGGCATAAGAATCATGTCAGCAATCCGCTCTAACACCGCCCCGGATCCACTAGCGCTGGTGCAGAACAGAACGCACCATGGCCGCGACACTCTGTGCGTCATCAGTCGCGTACTTCCAACACAGATCCAGACTCCGCTCTCGAATCGACTTTATGTCGTCGAAGTTGAGCGCGAAATCCCGCGAGCGCCCAAGTTTGTGCACCAGCTCAGCCACGACGGCCGCGTCCGTCTCGTTCTCGGGCACGCCAGCCTGCTCGCGGATTCGACGGCAGTTCTCTGCGACGCAAGCAACTAGGTACGTCAGAACAGACACTGCACATCTGGCTCATGCACACAGAGCGGCGAAGCACATACCCAAGATCTCTAGGGGTGCAGCAGTGAACGCTCCACAACAACGTCACAGCAACGCGCGAGCACAGCAGCAGGAATGTCTCCCACGCGATCACACCACCACAGCACGTCAACACGCACATCAGCGTAGCTGACAACGAGCAGAGGAGGGTAGTGGAGAGATAGATCACCAGCCCTGACGGGGAGGAGGAGAGACAACTCGCGCAGGCGCACACGCCAATGCCCAGAACACGCACCCGCGATGATGAGCGTAGGGCTAACCAGGGACAGCAGCCTCTCCTTCACCCACTCGCGACACTCCAGAGACACGCGCTCGTCGACCTCGGACCGGGGGTGCGCGGCGTGCCCGTCTGCCCTGACATGCTTGAAGCACCGCTGCAGCTGTCGGTAGGCTTCAGCACGGGCCCTGTCGTCCTTCCCCGACGCGACCTCCTTGGGAATGGCCTTCTTCAGCGCCACGAACCGGTCGTAGCGCCCGTAGCATGTTGCCATGAAGTCGTAGGTACAGCCGTCCTTGCAGGACTGCTGCGCCTCGGTGCGCGACCTGCGCTTCGTGGCAGCAACCGGCTGCCCAGCGCACGGGCCACTACACGCCGTCCTCTCCACTGGACAGACGTCGCTGCGTGCGCGCTGCTTAGCGCGCATGTGCCCGCGTCTGCAGACGTAATGGTTGCGGAACACCTGCAAGCCCTTACCGAGCTTGCTCTCACGCAAGATAGTGACTTCCCCGCGCTGCATCTCATTGTCCACAAACTCTTGTAGACGCCAGCGCGGGATGATGCAGCCGATCCCCCACTGCCCACTGTCACAGACCAGGTCCCATTCTACCGTGGTAGCGTCAATTGGGCATTCGGGGTCACAGACGCGCGGCAGATGGGGGTGGTCCGGAGCGATGCGCTCTGTCACCCACGCAGGTACACGCGCCTTCGCCACGGACTGAACGGCCGGACGAGGCTGTGCTGCGGGGACAAACGGACACCCCGGGATACTGTGCTGGAAGCTACTCTGGCTCATCTCGATCTAGTGTCAGAAAAAGCTGCACAACAAGCACGCAGAACTCACCACTGCGCGTCAGTTTTTGCAGCGTTCTGCACGACTCGGGCACTGAAAAGCACCACAAACGAGCACGTTATTGTGCAGCAACATCGCGCGCTCAGCGTGCAGTAGGTTGTGAGCTGTTGGCGAGCTGTGAAAAGTGCGGCTGTGGCCGTCCGTATCGGATGGCTGTCTGTGTTGAATTGGATTCCCCGCGCAGTCTCGAATGGGGTTCACGTGGTGCGTCATCGGGCGGGGGTGTCGCTCGCAGCGTATGCGCACGTGGTCGCGTGGCTGCATGCCGGTGTGTAATGGCTGTGAGTAATGCCGATAAGCCTTGTTGGCTTGCCGTTACGGGGTGGCGCGTTGTCTTATTGTGCAGCTTTTTCCAGCACCTAGAACCGATGCGTGTAAAAGCGCCCAGACGCGTTATCGTCGCCCATGCAGAAATCCACATAACCATCGTTACATGGCGTTATGCTCTTGATCGAGATATGCCAAAACAGCGTCAAAAGTAAAAAAGCGCCCAGACACCCAAAAACACTCGACCTAGTAACTGCGGAAACAACCAACTGCATCGACTGCGGACCAGCTCCGCAGACCAAGCACAGACCCAAACAAAGCAGGCAACCACCTTGCCGGCAACGCAACCCGCAAGACACACAAGCGATGCTCGTCTCACCGTGACAGCAGGTGGTCGCTGGGAGGATGGGCTTCACGGCGTCGGCTTCACCTTCTCGGCGGCGGAGGAGCAAACCTGCAGCGCGGGTAAGCTTCGTCGCACTGTCTCGGGCCAGCTTTAACTGAACCAAGCCAATGATGCGCGCGCGGACACGTGCGCAGGGTCAATGTTATGTCAGGTTCGCCGTGATGCGAGGCATGGATGGTCCCCGTGGCCACAATGCCAATCCAAACAGACCGCACAGCCAACCAACCAACGAGGCGCAGCACCGCAAGCGCAGAGGAAGCGTGACTGGCACACAAGCTCGAAAACAACACGACAGCGAGCGCACAGGCCAGTCGTGCCATGCCGGCACTTTCGCGGACCCCGAGCGTCCGCTTCCTGGAGAAGGCAGCCTGATTGCCAATCAAGAGAGCGGTGTCACCAGTGGATCCGGCCTCGCGCCCAGCCCTGTCGTTGCTTGTCCAGGGACGGGTCCTGCAATGGACGGAAGCCCCCCACGGCGTTGGCCAGCCCGTGCCTGCCACGGCCCCAGTGGGCGTGTCTTGCACCGTGCGAAGGTGAGCCCACGGCGATGTGTCCACTGGTGTCTGCGTGCCTGTAAGGTCCACCACGTCCTGCACTCGCGGGCCGCTCTCGCGCGCAGGGTCGACCTGGCTGGAGCACAGGTCGACGACCAATGCCCCGCGCCCTGCACCCGCATCCTGGACAACCTGCCCCGTGCCCTCCGCAACAGAGGCGCCTCCCTGCACCTGTCCACCGACGCACGCTTCGTCTACGCCACCTGCGGCTGGCACGGCAGGGTCCTCGGCCGGACCGCTGTCGTCCAGAACGCGTGCGTCCGAGTCAGTGTCCGAGTCACTGTCGCTGACACCGAAGTACTCGGCGGCAACCCCCGCTGCATCGCTGCCACTGCGTCCCTCACGCCACCTGTGGCTGAGAGGTGTCTTCCCGTTGCGCTTGCGCGGCACGGGTCGCTTGTGTGCGGGCAGTGGGCTGCCATTGGGAGGCAGGTCACCATCCACGCGATTGTGCTGTGCCCATGGCAGGTTCTCTGCCTCCACATCAGCTGCGCCAGAGCGACAGTGCTTCCTGCCCTGCTTGTCCCTCCAGCTCTTGTGCCTAGCACCCGTGCCCGAGAGCCTGCCTTGTAATGCGGGTGTTGCATCCGGTGCTTCGAAGCATCGGAGGTCCCGCCGCAGCCGTGCCAGGTGGCGTGACAACAGCGCTTGAATGAAGCGCTGGTGCTCGACAGGCCTGTCGTTGTTGACCAGCTGCGCCATGGCCTCGCCGGCCAAGGCCTCAAACTCGCGTCTCCACTTTGCGACATGCCTGCCACAAGCGTCCTCCGACATGCGTGTAGCTTGTTGACCAGCCTCTGGGGTGCAGGGAAGGCAGTGCCCAGACGGGATAGCAGCATTTGGCAGGGAGTCGGCAGCTACAGCAGAAGAGCATGCGGCGGTCGGGAGCGCTGGTTCCCCGACAGCGGAGGTGATTGCTGCGGTGGCCTGCAAGTCCGGGGCCACGGCAGTTGCGGCCTCGGGCTCGGGCGTAGCCGATTCACATGCCGTGACCCTGGGGGTGAGATGCGCCAGCACAGCCACGGTGGAACTTGCCCCGGCACCATCCACTGGTACGTTTGCCACTGGGACATCAACGGCGGCGTCCACGCACGCAGGTGTTGTTGGAAGTGCCAGCGCCAATGATTGGGCTGCTGGCCTTGCACTGCGGCATTCCTCAGCAAGGCGCACATCAATCGCCGCAGCAGCAGACCCTTCCCCTCGACAGTCCGGCCCCCCATCGCAACCAATGCCATCACACGCTGCACACCATACCAGATGTAATGTAATGAACAAACAGAAACACGCAGCAGGGTCTGGTGGGCAACCCCTAACCCCTCCCACTGAAAGGCCTCGCACGGCCACGCACTAGCGGCCACTCAGTGCGCGCACGCGCTCCCCTCGCGCTCGGCGCTCCCTTGGGCCCAATGCCCAATGCCTGGCATATGACAGTGTCATGCACGACACCGCCAACCTTGGCATGCAGCACGCAAACCATGAGCAGGGCAACGCACATGGTGGCTGTGCTCGTGCACACGGTGGACCGACAGCGGCAGGATGCCAGAATTCGGCAGGCAGTGCGTCCAGGTCCAAGTCATCAAAGTCCCTGACGTCGTCAGCTCGTGTCCCTGCAGCAGGAGTTGTCCTCAGTCAGAGGGGCCTCGGACATCGCAACACCACCGCTGCGTACACTGTGCTAACTGCATGCCACGTGCGTACACTGTGCCAATGCAACGTGCTGACGCGTGCATCCGCGCAGCATGGAAAACACACGACGTATTAGATGACGGCGCAGCCCCCTTGCATGGGACGGACTGGTAGCCGCACGGGGCCCGCCATAAGAAGGTGGCGCCAACGCGGCATCAGCATCGCGCACCGTCACAGGCCGCGGTCCCGGCACCGCTGGAATCTGGACGGTCACTGCCAGCCACCTCCTCATACGGCCGTGGACCGTTGTCTTCAACGCAGCCCGCCCTCTCCGCACCAGAGGGTAGTTCCTGCTGCCCGTCGGTGGGTGCAGGCCCGCCATCGACCTCCAGCACAGGTGCGTGGTCGACCCCTTGGTTCACACATCGTCCGCATGATGCACCCGCAGCACCACAGCCGCCGCCCTCAGCCGCATCACCGCACTCAGGCGCATGCAGTGCATCCAAGGTCTCGGTGAGCGGCCCCACGTCCCCCAGGTTGCACCCGCCCACGTAGCCGAACCGTGGCCCAAGCATGTAATGGATGAGCTTCTTCGCGCGGCTCCCGGGGTACCTGGTAGTGAGGTACCCCACGTGGTGGTAGCAGACCTTGTGCTGCACGCCGAGCTCACAAGAGCAGGAGGGTAAGTGGGTGTGAGGGTGTATCAGCACGTGTTACCCACAATTGGCCCTGTTCTGGACGTGGACGCGTGTCGCGGGTGCTTCAGCGCCCTCACGCACCGCGTCCCTGTGCTCGACGACGGTGAGCCAGCTTGGGTCCCAGCCTTCAACCAGCGTGCACACAGCGTTCATTTGGGCCTGTCGTGCCTTGCTGTACGACACGTCACCTGCAGCGTTACCATAAAATGAGTATATTCACAGCGGGAGGGGCAGTCTGGTGAGGCGCTCAGCTGAGTGAGTGCACGCGCTCCTGCCCCGCCTTGCAGCCCCGATGGCCGGGCCCCCCCTCCATATGCTGCCCACTGGCCTGGAGGGGGCAGTACAACTGACGCACAAGTCCCGACACCAGTGAGAACATGGTCAAGTCCACACGGCAACGCATAGCTGACGGCCTGCCGCGCACGCACACATCGCAACCCACCTGCAGCCCCTATCCCGCTGTGTAGAGTTCACGGCCAAGCTCCAAACATGCACACCCCAGACTGCGCACCCATGCTCAACTCGAGCTGCTTCGCCTCGTAGAACGAGTTGATGGTGTTGCACAGCAGCCAGATGAGGCGGTCCACGCGGAAGGCCTCTGTCCCTCCGGTCCGGATGGTGGACTTGAGGAATGCATGCCACGACTCCACGTGCGCCATGGTATTGTCGCCACGGTGGTTGTGTCCTTGTCGAGCTGCGTGCGCCCACATCACTGCACCCCCGGTTTCGTTATGGCAGCACACATCGCATCACCCAGCATCTGGCAAAGCGACATAATGCGTTTGGTGTGCACTACAGCCCTAGTGCCACAGCGCACAAACCGGAAACGCAGTCTGTGTGCACAACAACCCGAACGAAAGAAAACACGCATAGCATTCCATGCGCGGCAGCCAGTCGCAACGAGACCGATGGCGGCTCCGCGGGCATGGACCACCGAAACACGTACAACAGAGAGGAAGCAGAACACGTACTCAGGTCGTCTTCCCACGCGCCCTCAAACCACTGGATCAGCTTGGGTCGGTCCGCGTACTGACGCTTCCAAGCCGCGACCTTCTCCCGGAGGACCGTCTCAACATCCGTGGGGTGGTTCAGGAGGTGCATGTAGTTTTGAATGGCGTGCAGGCCCTTCCAGCACCTCTTGATCCTCTTCTTGCTGCAGCCACGCATCAAGGGCGCGAAGCTCTTGATCCATGCATCCACGTCATGCCAGGCACACAGGTAGACGGGGACCTGCAAAACATCCCTGCGCACCAGCGTTGTTTCAGAGCGGGCAAACCTGTCCACCCCCCTCTAGGGTCTGCCCCCTAGCCTAGAGGGGGGTGCATGACGGTGCGTGCGGGGCAGCGCACGCACCGTCCCCACCCAACCGCGGTCCAGCGAGGCCGTGCACACGATACAAATGCGCACGATAGTGTCAAACCCCACCCCCAACACATGTAGCCCTGATCGATCTCTGAGACCTTGCGTCAATATAAAGCATGAGCGCAAAGCGCTACAAGAATGACATGCTAACAACAGGCAAACAACATTCTACACACATACTTTAGGAGAGACCAGCTTGTCCTTCGACACACATACAGCTACATTCAACCAACGTTCTGGTCACATTCTAACGAAGCTGACGTAAGATATCATAGCGGTTGGCTGTTAGCAGGCAATGACTAATCTAGTTATCCAACACGCGGCCCTATTCATTGCTTGCCAAACATAGATCAGAACGCAACAAAGCGAATCTTGCCGAAGGTAGTGCCTTGGTGAATATATCTGCTACCATGTCTTGCGTCGAGCAGTGAGTCACTATAAGCTTATCCTTGCCCACTAGGTCTCGAAGAGAATGGTGCTGAATGTCGATGTGCTTTGACCGAATACTTGACAGTACATTGTCCGATATCTTCACAGCTGCTTGGTTGTCACATAGCAGGACTTGTCTTGGTGGTTTGTTTGTAATTGCTTGGAATACCTGCGAAACCCAATTCCCTTCTCGTACGGCTGCGCCGGCTGCGATGTATTCTGCTTTGCATGTGTTCGTCGCTACTGAGGTTTGGAGTTTGGATCTCCAGGCGATCAGCGATCGTCCCACATAGAATGCGAAGCCATGTGTGGACTTGCGCGTGAGCTGATCGTCTGCGAACGATGCGTCCGAGAAGCCTATCAGCAAAGGCTGTTCTGGTTCTGTCCGAGCTTTACAGAAAGGTTGCTGTTGGGGTGCTCCTAGTGCAAGGGCGAGATCAGCAGTGCCATTCAGATATCGCAGTAGTCCTTTGAGCTGAGTGTACTGTACATCAATCGGAGAGTCCGAGTGCCTTGTTAAGTATCCCAGTGCATAGGCGATGTCCGGCCTTGTGCCAAGTGCCAGATAGGAGAGCTTGCCGATTATGCGTTTGTAGTTCAGAGTGTTGTCTGTGGCTGTCGCGAGTGGTGGCTTTGTGGCTATCGGAACCTTGTTAGGTTTGGAACCAGCCATGTCGGCACCCTTGCCAGTGTCTCTGATGCAAGTCGCTTGTGACAGGGTGATGGTCCTCGC
>JAYMFU010050895.1:0-13288 GCA_036784835.1 Phaeophila floridearum
TCCGGACGTGCACGGTGTTGGCCGGCAGCTGCCTGGCGTTTCAGCTGCTGTAGCTGCGTGCGCAACCCAGGTCCAGCACCTCACAGGCGCCGCCACTGCCTGCGTGTGCAGGACTTCATTTCCCAGATCACCCATCACTCAGAAAAAGTCAGACGGTCTGCTCTTCAAGGCCTGACCCACTTCCTGCACAAGCAAGGCTCTGAGCTGCAGGAGCAGTTGTTCACAGTGGTAGGAGCCATTGGTTCAAGTGCATCCGATCCCTCCCAACAAGTAAGAGCCGCCCTGCTGCAACTATGGCGGTCGTGCATATTGAAGCACATTACCCCCGTCCAGCTCAGCCCCTTCCTGCCGATGGTCCTCAGTCACATGCATGCAGCCGCGACCAGCCTGCATCTGGACACCCGCCTGGATGCCTACCGATTGATGGACATCCTAGTCTGTCACAGCCCCAAACATATAGGTCAAGCTCACAGGCCTCTCATTCTGCAGCTCCTCGCGGATGGCCTTTCACAGGTGACTACCAGCCGCTCCTCCCGTCTGCAGCTGCTCGTGGACAACTGCATTCGCACAGCGGTCGCGCATTTGCTGCAAGCTGGCAATGAGCAGAGCGTGTGTTGTTTGTTGCAGCCCCAGAAGGGACGAACACTTCCAGCAATCTGCAATTGGTAAGGTTAATGTGCAGGTTCAAAGAAACAAATGTGCGCTGGTACTTGTGTGCCTGGTGGACAACGCCCACCGCACCAGCGACAAACATCAATAGCACGTCAGAAAGTTATCGCCTGCGATCCACAGCCTGACCGTATCACTCATTCCCACTCTGCTGATTGGCCAGGATGTGTGTGACCATGTGGTCGTCAGGCTGCATGAGTGTTGTGCATGTTGGTTGCGCACTACAACAGCTGAAAGGCTTTTGTAGAGCACAGACGAAACAGGAGGAGGTTCTCGGACGGTTACAAACAGGCAATGGATATAGCACGCAGTAGTGAACCCAGGCTTGGTGACTGGATTCATTTGGGATGGGAGATGAACAATGATTACCAGTTTGCACAGTCTGCCAACATCTGGTGCTGCCAGCGTGCGGCTTGTAGCACGGCTGAGAACGTCCCGCAAGGGCGTGCCAGTGTGCAGGGACAGCGCTTGAGGTCCCTCAAAACCCAGGCAATTGGCACGCTACAGCACACGCTACAGAGCACCTCCAGCGTGCTGAGCGCCCTTGCACAGGGCTTCAAGAAGCAGAATGGCTTGCTTCCCTCGAGGGCCAGGGAGTGCCACGGAAGCCCAGCTGTAACCCCACGTACATCCGCCGCTCCTGTTGCAGCAAATGATGCTGCCGCTACGGACTCGAGTGCCAAAGCCCCGGAGGAGCGGCACAGGCTTGCGCTCTTGAAGGTGGCAACGAGCCTGCAGAGCTGCAGTTATGCCCATTGCAGGCCGGCCATGCTTGGCATGCTCACTTCACCGGAGTTCCTGCAGGCAGGTGTTCAGGTACGGTGTGCGCTGTTGTGCACAGAGTGGTTCCCCGGCACAGCGTGCTGCATGGGACTGCTGGCGCATGTGTGCATGTGCTCCACCAGGAACACAACCCTGACCTGTGGAATGAGTTGAGCTGGATCAACAGGGAAGTCTGTTTCGTGTATTGAGTGGTTGCCGTGAGTTGCAGGCGTCGTAGGCATTAGTGTTCCGGTACCTGGATAGAGCCGCCAATTGCACTTGCATTAAGGCAGATGACAACCGTTATGTGCATACCAAACCCTGCTTTCAAGGGTGAATGCCACCAACTTGAGGCCTGTCTACTTCTTGCAAACGCCTGAACTAACTGCTTCGATTATGCTAACCCCAAGTGGCATGTGAGAGTCATGTGCTGCTGTGTAGCTGCACTCCAGCACTTTCGCTTGAATCTCTTACTGCTGCAACCTTGTAGCCACGTTCATGGGGAGGAATCAGGTTGTTTCCTTGCTTCAAGCATACAGCGCTTACCTCTGCACTGCTGATGTCACATGGCGATGCTGTGTCCTCGAGAGCAGGGTAGCCCTTTTGTTGGCTTCATGCTGCCAAAATGCGCCTGCTGAACATGGGTTGAACGAGTGATGAGCATGGTCGGTGTGCATCTGCAACGCACACCACCATTTGCTCAGTCTTCACGTGGCTGGTGCCTAGTTGATGCCCTGCGAGGGGAAGCAGGCATCCATGACCTGTCCACTCTCAGGATCCCAACCGGCATCCATGGAGTGCGCGGCTGACAAGTGGTGTGCCGCTTGTGCAGACGAGCTGTGTGGTCTGCGGCCGGTTGTCTGAGGAGGGTGCGGACGACGCTGGACCTGTGCTGCTGCAGCACATGCTGGAATGCTGGGACGAGTGTGGCGTGGCTTCCCTGCCCGTGGCCCCTCAGCAGCAAAACATTGAATGCGTGTTGGCCCTGCTCAGTGGGATAGAGGCTGCGATGCGGTTGATGGGGCTGCCGTGCGTGGACAATGGTGGGCTTCTGCTTGCTTTGCTACAGGGGGGCACCATCCGCATACATCTGTCCTTGTTTGGCAAGCGAGGCGAAAGCACATGCTGTACACGTACACGTCGGCCCTGCTTGGTTTCTTGGAGAACATGCTCGCGGAGCGCATTTCTGTCCGTGTGTCCTCCGGGTGGGCCGTTCAGCTGGTTTGTGCTGTTTATAGCTTGTAATGTGACGCTGGCCCGGTCCATGAGAGTGGGACCAGGTCTGCAGGTCCAGGCAACCACCTGGTTGGCTTAGTTGTAGTGTTACTTTTGCGGTTACCAGTTTGGCATCTGCGGCAGTTGAGGCGCCTGTGGCTATGGTTCCCATGAGTCGCCTTTGTGCGCTTGCAACTTGCGAGCGGTTGTTCAAGCAACCATACAGCAGGTTGGGGTGTGAAACAAGAGCAGTACAATGACTATAGTAGGTGATGCTCGACGCGCATTACCATTTTGCGGGCAAGGATTTGCAGCGCAGTGTTGACCCCGGGCCAGTACATGTACCCATAACAAGCAACGGATGAGCTGCAGGGGGCTGTACGCTGAAATGTCTACCGATCTCTGTTGTTCTCTCACGTTTGGCTGCAGGGTTGTCAGCGTTTCAGGCGTTTTACCTTGGGTAGCTGCGTGCAGGCGGCAGCAGAAGGCAGGTGGAGGCAACTGTCACCCTGGCACGTTTCCTGAACCAAAAGGCCGCGGCCGTGTTCCCCCTGGAAGCTCCGCAAGCTGAAGCTGCTCCAGCACCGGCAATTTCCGAGGGCATCAAGAACATCAACACCGTCATGGGATCTCTTCTTGCACGCATGCTGCCTGCTGCCCGCAACTGTGAGGACATGGCTGCCACGAGTGGTGGTCGTCGAGAAGCACCGACGACCACTCCATCACAGGCCTCAGGGCTGCACAGAGCAGGTTTGCCAGTGGAAGTGGGTGCAACCAATGCCCCATCAGGCTGCTTCACGGCTGCCCGGTTTGCTGAAGCTGCTGCTCGGTCCTCAAATGCTTACGCGAAATTCATGATCCAGGCAGCTGTGCATGGCACACAGCCCCAGGGAGGCAGTGTAGGCCCAGGTGCTCCTGAGGAGCACGCACCCGCAACCGCACCCGACAATGACGGGTCTGAGCCATCAGCGGGCGCGAGCAGTAGGGATGAGCCGAAGTGGCTGGCGCCCCTGATTCAATGGCTGCAGCAGACATTGGGGTGTCAAGAGAAGGGCAGCAACCAGGCTCTCACCAAGAAAGGTGTTGGTCGGGTGTCCTCAGCACAGTGGCTACGGCTGTTGCAGTGTTTGGAGCGGATTCTGCCTCACGTGCGGCCCCAGCCTGGTCTGCAAGTGGTTGTATGTGAACATGTATCGAGTGCATAGCATGCATGGCACTTTCACGCTGGCCTGCCAGGTTAGGCATGCTCTGCACACTGGTTGCAGTTTGTGTGATGTTCAGCTCATACACTAGTTCTGGGCATGGAGAGCTCTCAGTCTTCGTTCACACAAGCATAGCTGTAGATTGCCGTTCCGTATTCTGACTGCGTCTGTTTTCGGTTCTGGCCGTATGTTTGGGATGACCATACATTTCTGTACAGCTTTCAAACATTTGTTCCTCCAATGTGTAATCAACATGCCACTACACTACCCAACATGTGTGCACTAGCAATTGCGATGGTGGGGATTGATAACGCGCCCCGGGAGTGTCTGTCTTAGCAACATGTGGTACACCCCCAAAGAGCCAACTTGATTTGTCATTTCACGCCATGTTTGTTCGATCCTACGATGACGTACACCATACATCACCTGTATAATGACAATCAAAGCTCCTGGTGGAATGGTGTGGGAGATGCATGATGTGGCACAGTGGCGTAAAGTGTCGGCGGTGACTGCTGCAGGTGAAGCCGCACATGCAAGCCGTGCTACTTGTTGCAGTTGGTAAACTGACCAGGCATCGCCTGAAACCAGAGAAGCGGATCGCCCTGCTCCACTTGCAGCACCGCCTCGTCATGGGCAAATTGCCTGCTCTGGCAGCCCAGACTGAGATGTTGTGCTCGTGGCTGAAGGCTGCCCCGCAGGCCATGTGGGAGCTGACAGCGTCGGACCCGGGAGTGCCAGCAGCGGCCGTGGGGCTCATGCGTGCCGTGCTGCTTGCGCTAGACGGCCAGCCGGCACTGCAGGCAGTGTTGCCCGAGTTGTCAGGCACACTGGTTGTGAATTTTGCACTCTGGGCTGAGCCAGCGGAGGACACAGATGCTGGTAAGCTGACTGTTGGGCCGTTATTGTCAGCCCCAGCGCAAGTGCAGGTGTGCCACACAGGCCAGCATGCTGTATGTTGCTGATGGATCTGGTCCCGAGCTGTACATGTGCACGCGCAGTTTGCAACAGGCAAGCATGTTACAGTGGTCCTTGTCATGTGCCCACTGCTGCGTCGTGCTTGCTTGTTCAGGTCCATGGCGCAGACGATTCACATGTGAAGTCTTACAGGTGGGGAACATGTGCCTCATGTTCGTTGGGATCTTTTTCTCCTAGCAGGAATTGGATGGCACGCTGAGACTGTGGTGTTTCAAGTCCGTGCTGTGCCCATGGCACTGGTGCCACATCCACTTACATGCTTCTATGCTGGCTTGTAACTGGCACGAATTCATTGCTGTCTGCTTGTTTGTTGCAGTCCATCCCCAAGCACTGCCATGCACTGTGGTTCGCCTCTGAGCATGCTTTGTAAGCATGCGTGTGCTGCATGTGTAGGTGGCTGCTCTGGATGTCCTCTCCCAGTGCAGAGTGCTGGGCATTCATCAAGCCAAAGTTCTCAGCCTACTGGTAGTGAGAGCGTCCGTTTGCGAAAGCGTGGCAGTGCGGGTTGTGAGCCTGCTGCAGCGCTGTGCACCTCACAGCGAGCCAGAGGGTACTCTTGCTGCGCTGGTAGCCATTGTCTTGCACCACCCACCTGTGATGCGAGGCCTGGTGGCAGCACACAGCACAGACGCCTTTCTGAGCAAAGGGCAACCTGCGGATGCCTCAGCAGAACAGACAATGCAGCCTTGGGTTTGCGTAGCAAAGGCGCACACCGTGCAGAGGGTAGCCGCAGATGCACTGGTGCAGCTGGGTGCTCAGTATCCGGGTGTGCATGACGTCGTGCTCAAGCAGATGCAGAGGCTACCTGACTACGCACACCATGAGGGTGCAGCGATGGTTGCCAGAGCACAGGGCGTAGTTACCTTTGCACTGTGTCTGTTCCACACTGCACCTTCAGCGACCCACATGGCAGTTGCCCGGAGCCTTGCGGTGGTTGCTGCACAAGAGCTGTTGACTTGCATGGCGTGCCAGTTGTGGTCCAAAACTAGTGACAGTGGAGGTGTGATGAGGTGCTTGAGCGGGCTGCATCAGGAAGGCATGAGCTTGCTCCATGCCGGCTGGATACTCGATGCAATGGCTGTTTTGGGCACTACTGAACAGCTGGTTGACCGAGTTTGCAAAGGGCTGGAGTCGGGCCGAGGATGCGCAACGTTGCATTCGGGTGACAAGTGCAAGCAAGAAGATGGCCACATATGTGTTGCAGTTGGGCTGTTATTGGTGTCAGGTTTGCGAACCTCGGCGACAGGTGCAGATGCGCACCGAGTGAGGGTGCTTGAGCAGATGCATGACGCTGTAGGTGATATCTTGCCTGACGTAGCTGTGTACACCAGTGTGCAAGAGGCTTTGGTGCAGCTGCGTCCCCAGTAGTGTAAAGCGAGGAACATTACTGAGAGGCTGGTTGAGCCATGCACGCACTCGTATGCGTTTGTGCTGGAGCATGTTGTAGGTCCATGCAGCTATACGAGCAAGTCATACATACCCGTTGATGTCAACGTTACCTTTGGGAATGGATCTGTGCATGCTTCCATGCAGTGGAGGTTAACACAGGGAAACATGGTCACTGGTGCGCGGGGTACCGGTCGAACAGCGACTTCGGGCAATCGACACGGTTGAGACGTTGTACGGACAAGCAGTACCATTGTCGAAACCTTGGCCTGTCCTGATCTGAGGTGTCTTCGCGGGCTGCATTGCGCGCGAGAGCGGTGGGAAGTGCATGCATCACGTACATACCCCCCTGGCGTGGGCACCAGACATGCAGCGCTGCATCGACGCCGCCAATAACTTGCAGCCAGGTGGATGTGGCCGGTCACTGTCGCTGCTGTGAAGCACGCGAGCGTCTCAGCCTTCGGCCTTGTGCTGTCACGGAAAAGCATGCAGGAAACGCCCTACTACCCTCCCGGCTTGAAGCTCGCTGGGTATGAGGACCCAGTTCTGGAACGGGTCCATATCTTGGCGCCATTCTTCGCCGTGACGTTCGTGGTCGTCGTGATGATGGCTGCAGTTTCTGGGTCGCATTCGCTGGCGAGTCGTGTGACGCTCGCGTGGCTGGTGTTCACTGGACTCGTGCACCTGCTCGTCGAAGGCACATTTAGCCTGAACGACAAGTTCTATACGAACACAGACCCACGCATGTACCTGCTTGAGCTCTGGAAAGAGTACGCGAAGGCTGACTCCAGATATGCCACTCGGGACGCGTTTGTTGTTACCATGGAGACCTTCACTTCCTTCGTCCTTGGACCAGGCTGCCTAATTGCCTCCATACTGCTGTTGACCAAGAGGGCAACAAGCTGGCCGCTCATAATTGTTCTCAGCACATGCCAGCTGTATGGGACCATCCTGTACTACGCTACCAGCTGGTTCGAGGGTGGCATCCATTGCCGACCCGAGGCCATCTATTGGTGGTTCTATTTCATCTTTATGAATGCAATCTGGATTGTCATGCCCAGCTTCTGCATCTGGTACGGAAGCCAGCAGATGCTCACTGCTAGCCAAGCGGACAAGCCGAAGCGCATGTGAGTGGTAGACCACCAACACTGACAACATTCAGTCCAGCGGACGTCGTGTTGAGACTGACAGGCATGTTTCGCACCGCACGTTGTGCGGTGGATTGATGCCTGTACCTTGATACCTCCTTGTCTCCCTTGATACAAGATAGTGGAATGCAACCTGTGCATCGATGTGTTTCATATGGAGACAACACGAGCTTTGTGGGAACTATAAGACTCGATCTACATGTGTACACCGCACAAGCATGTGTCATAGAGACATCTGGCGGTTACCTGTTACTTTGTCATTGTTATCCGGTTGCAGTAGGCCAAGCATGTTCTGTGCGTATCTGCGTCTGGGCATGACTGTTGACGTGCTTGTTGAATTGGCCTTGCTGTGCGCCTGCTTTTGTTACGGAGTGAATGACCCGCAACTGCATAGCGAATGGACATCTACTAAGGACGCCCATTTAGCAACTTTCTGTCAGGCACACATGCATGTGTATTGCCTCGGATCCGTACAAGAGATAAACACAACTCGATCATGCATTGTCAAGCACCAACGAGTTTCGTTGGCCCCTGATTGCGTCGCGACATGTCGTTCCACTGGATGGTCTGTGCGTCACGCGATCTGCAACGTGTGAATTCCGTTAGTTGTTTTCACAGCTCACCCGGACGGCGACAGGTCTGCCAAGCGGGACGACGCGAAAGCTTGCGGCGGCAGTACAGCGTCGCGATACTTCGGCGAAAGACTTCGTGCCGCTCTCGTACGAGTCCTTCGACCGCCTGGGTGGTGGGGCTGCTGCGTAAGGCTGCTGCGCCTTCGCCTCGTCATGCTGCGGGTTACGCGGACCTGTCTGTGTCGTCGCGTCTTGCCAACGAGCGCATATGCTCGGGCTTATCGTTGCGCACACGCGCATGAAGGGCAGTGTGGGTATTAACCTGATCCCAGGGTTGCCTCTTTGGTTTCCTGCCTTGGCTCCTGTACCTCCTATACGTGCAGGTTGCGTTGCCTGCAAGGCCCCCCTCTCTGGATGACTATCTTCAACTACAGACTTACATCCTAAGCGCAGCCGTATCACAGCGTACTGACTCATTTCTTGAGCTGTTATCAACACCAGTACCAACTGCCCCAACCCATTTTTACAGTCTCTCCTGCATAACTTCCCCCTATTGCAAGTCCGATGTCTACAAACACTTGCCACTGCACTGCAGTAGGCATTACGGGAACTATTGCCACTGTTCCCAATCAACCGAAGCATCATTTACACTATCCAAAAGGCGGCTCATTCCTCCAGCGCCATACAAAACTACTACCTAACGACCCAAATGTATCAGACATGCTCATACCATACGCTTATCTCCAGGACCAACACATGTCATCTCAACTACCCCAGACATCTTCACTCAGTCCCAGAAAACTGTGGATTCCCAGAAACACATGCGAACTGTATTTACATTACTGATGGGCATGTACTACATCTATCTGTCACCAAATCACAGTTAATCGAAATATACATCAACATCATCACTGCTAAAACTGGACCGCAACCTCGGAACAAAAATATCCAAGCCACTCTGATGAGATTGTGGACGTTAACAACCACAACATCAGATTTCAGACTCACTTACGTTTGGCCTCAGTTGCTGGGGGAGGGCGGGTGCTGATTGTGCCCAAAATGTTGCCAATTGGCCCACCAGTCTTTGCACCCGGCACCTGCTCACAAGACAACCAGTCAGCATGTAGCATGTGTTACTTCACACACTTCATTGTGAGTTCATTGTGCCAATAACGTCGATCAAGCCAGCGCCATTGTTCATGTTGCCAGCACGAACCTGCTCACCAACATCAACATCAGCTCAGCAGCAGATCAATTCCTGGCACACAGGACATCTGCCATGTGCACCGCTGTCGTGCACCCTGCTCTCACGCTTCACCACACTGGCAACACCAACCAGCTGAAAGCCAACACACGGACGGCAGCCACCCCAACCAGGTGGATTATGATTTCCCTCCCATCCTACTGAGCCCCTGCCCATGCCAACATACTTACCAACAGGTTTGAACAATCCATCACAGGCTACTTGCATGGCAGAAGCTAACAGTGCCACCTGAGAACCCACTAAAGAATCAACAACAGCTTCATCCTAAAAAATCTCAGTGATATTATCACTGCACATAATCACACCCACCCCCCCGCAAGCTGGTGGTGTGAAACCCCCGAGAGTGGCACAGTCTACAACAGCTGGAAAGCCAAGAAAGACCAGGGGTGGAATCTCAGTACGAAGCAAAAGGAACACACCGGCTGCTTGGTCTGCAGTTTAGATGCCATCCACCCAGCAAATCCTCCCTCAATCACAAACGACTGTCCAAAGCCAAGCTTGGCCAGCTCCTTAGCCACGGCCTTTGCCTGTCCAGAGCCACTCTTATCAAGCAGCAACACCTTAGTCCCCTTGTTCACCCTCTTGAGAGCTTGAATTTCCAGGGCAGTCACCTGCAATATATCAACATCAAATAAATCCACAGGAAACAAGCTAGGGCAACAAGATCAGTTACAAGGAACGCAGCACTTCACTTAGCAATCAACACCTGAGCAACTGAGTAAGCACCTGAGCTCATTCACACAATTCATGCTCATCCAAACCACTGCCACAAGACTGACAATATTCGAACAGAAAAGATGGCAACACATACAGTACTTCACAGCCATAAACAACACATGGCCATGATACATCGTATGACATACAGATGCCTGCAACCAACCCAAGTGCAACGAGACGGCAGCAACAAGTGCTGCAATCTCAATCGCACCTGTGAAGTGACACTGTCCACATTTCGCAGCTGGCCCCGAAGACGCCTGTCCACCTCCGCCAACTCCAATTCAATGAACCTACCGCGCGCAGAGGAGGGGACATCCGGCGTCCCCACCGCAGACTTCTCCTTTAGGGACCTGATGTCAATAATAGCCACATTCCCATCGGTCCCAACAATGTCCACCGCACGTGCAGGAGTAATCTCACCTACACAGCACACATGCATGACTCCACTGGAGACATCCTGATAGGCTTAGCCCCTCAGCCAAAGCTTTCAACTGCACAAGCAAATTGGGAGAGATGCAAGCACTTGGTAAACAAATTTAACCAAGCCCAGCAGTGAACAGACTCCAGAGTGCAATGACAAAGACCAGCATGCAAACGGCAATGTAATCACACCACACAACGCAGCCGAATGAAAAAGAGACAGTTCAACCACCAGGCTAAGCAAGCTCAGCAACACTGGAATAGTCGTCCACATACGTCACAATGGACACAGACGCCAGTGGATAGATTGCACATACCTGCGTACCCACGGATGGAGGAGATGAAGGACCGGATAGCGAAGGGTGTCAGGTAGTAGAGCACAACAATCAAGGCTGCACCCTTAGCAAGCGTCTCAGGAGAAGAGGTCGTCAGGAACGACACAACCTTGTTCACAGTTGGCGACGCAACATCAGCTGCATCCTTCACGGTCTTGCTTGCTGTGTTAACATTGGAAGCCACGGCATCCACATCAACACCAGACGACTTCAGCAGGGACTTGGTCCCCTCCTACACACAGACCACATCTGGACATGTCCAATCGAAGCACTTTGTGAACTACCAATGCTTGTCATGGTAAATGTAATGATCGTCTTGTAGTGGTCTGCCATGTGGCGAACAGAAAGTCACATGCCACATATACCGCACATCCTTACCAACCAGCAGGAAAACCAGCTGACAAAGACTTGTCCACAACCCAGAGCACAGGTGCCACTGCATGTACGAGACCAGCTGTGTAAGACAACAGCAACTAAGTGCAACTGCGCTGCTAACTGGCCAGCTTGCATGCTGACTGCTCCTGCACAACAGCATGCAATACATCTGCTTACTTGACCTGGAGGCCAGCTCATGCACTCACGGTGGAACACCTATACAAAAACCTGCCTGAGATCACTGAGGGGAACAAGCCATGAACTACATCCAAAGCCAAGAGTACTTCTCATCCACAAACTGCTGACACCTAAGAAAACGGGCACGGATGCGCGATCAACATACCGTCACGATGGGTACGGCCTTGGATGTTGCATCCTTGGCAGCAGGAATGGCAACCTTGGCCACTTCATCCACTGCCTTCTCAGCATAAGGGCGAGCCTTATCGACGTATTCGTCAATCTGGGGGGACACAGCAGTGTAGGCCTGCAGAAGCTCATCGTAATTAACCACAAATCATGAAGGGGAAAGTGCGCGTGACCGTAACAACCATCACTACAGTTGGGAGACCAAGCACTCTGTATCCCACCCATGAAGCATGCCGAGCAAGTATTCGATACTTTGACAGGCATGTATGCCTAGAAACATCAGTCAGCTTCGGGTCAGCTGAATCGGAAGAAACGCCGAATATTCATTTGGCACATTCACAAAACATTTGCATTTGAGTGCACCAGAACCCGTTGGGTACTTAAAGATCCTTTCTTGTGAATTACAAACGTGTGAGTGAAGAAAACGGACACCGGTGATGCCTTGAAGTGCAGCAGATGCGGTGCGACAGTGGAGAGACGGCCGCGTACCTGGGACAGAACGTCAGCAGCGGACTGGGCAAGTCCGACACCGCTCTTGACAACTTCGCCGACCGCCTGCACAGCGGCTAGCAATTGACACCACGAAAACGAGCCGCGCCACCGACGTGGACCGTGACGGTCAACGCGCCTGGCACACCGGGGTTGCACCGCGCGGCAATCCATCACGCGGCAGGTCGACCAGGAGGTGCTGCACGATAAAGCGCACCTTGACCGAGTCGACCGCAACATTCACGGTGTCATCCACGTCAGCGTAGGCGGGTGCAGCGACGAAGGGAGCCAGCGCGATGAAGGCAGCCAGCTCGACCGGCGTGCGCGCGACGTCACCTGCGAGCCCAAACCCATCGCCGGTTACATACACGGTCAGGTGAACCGAGCACAAAACACGCACAGACCAGGATGCTCGGCACGATCGTACGGTGGACGAACCCTTAGTTCTGAGTGTTGACTCGGTCAGCGCTGCCGGCACGGCAACTGGTACGTACTACGCCGGGGGAACAGGCCAAGGCAACCAATTCCAACCTGCAATCGCGGGTATGACGCGCGATGCTACGAGAACACAGCCATGGATTTGCGGACGGAACTCTACAAAATTGGACGCACGGAATGGTGTGCATCCTGCAGGACGCCAGACGCGCCCCTGACTGTGCGCAGGGGACCCGTTCGACTATCGCAGACAGGCCGTCAGGCCGTCGGGTAGTAGGAACGGATGTCGCACCCGACGAACTCTTCGCGCACACACGACCAGCCAAGCGGCTGGGCAGCCTCGGCCGCTGAGCCGCAGAGAACGGTTGGAGCCGCACTGGAACCATGGCGATGTCGGGAACCACTCTGATCAACCCGGCCACACAGCAAGCCCTATCTACTACCCCGCTGGACACCGTTCAGGCGGTCGGAATCCACGCCACCCGCTTTGAAGACCAGCGCAGGGTTGGCAACTGGAGTCCGCAGCTGTGGAGGCTGTTCCTGGAGTTCGGGTTGGATTTGGCGCAAATCTCTCTTCCATGATCCCCCCGTTATCTCGATAAGCATCGCTTTCAAATGAGGGTTTCCAGCCGATGCGTCGCGCGGGAATCGCGTTGACAACGATCGAATTATCAGCAAAAATGGTGGGACGCGTGCATGCTGCAAGGTTAGAGGATAAATGGAGGGTCATCGACGGACTTGTTCGTTGTTTTCCGATGTTGTCCAAGGACGCTGCGCTGCCTGGTACCGTTGGATTTTGAAATAAACGCGTTAACGTACCCAATCCGGCGAATCTATAACGGCTAGAATCGTTTGCAGTGGTGTTCTGGCTCACTTTCCATTTGGGAAGTGGGGACTAAGCCAGAAAGCGATGTACTCGGAAGCGATGTACTGGTACCATCATCATCTCTCCAATTTG